>JAQGBQ010000281.1:0-27517 GCA_034698485.1 Vertagopus arboreus | reverse complement strand
GAACCCATAAACCGCGAACAGACGGTTACAAACGGTTGGTTTCACCCCTTCGCTACGTGCGTTTGTAACGGTTTATTTAGAACTTGAAAAATTCCCTATCTATACCATATTATGAAAAAATTATAATGACAGATTTCCCAAAAACTGGCGTCTAACAGTTTTTATAAAAATATAACGCTTTTTAAATTCATTTCAAAATACATCGATGATAAAATTAATTACGTATACTAAAAAAAATTGATATTTCATGTTGTATTTTCTTTGGATTTTTAATGACTTTGTAAATATATTTAACTTGTGTATTTGAATATTCGTTTATATGAACGGCCCTAAAGTTTATCGGTTAATGGAACTATAAAATAGAAAAATGCCCGACTGAAATGTGAATATGCTGATAAATTCTACTAACTTTCATTAAAATATTTTTAATATACAATTCATCTATTAATTTGATTTGATCAGGTATTTTTTTGTTTACATAAAAAATTTATGTTCTTTCAAAGTAAATTAAATTCTTAGAAATTCCAATTCAAAAATAATTTAATCATAATAAAGTTTTAGAGTATTATCTGACTTTTCTTAAATTTAAATTGACAAATAATACAAAAAAACTTCAATACAATCTATGAATTGTGATTTCATGAAGCATTTCATATTTATTTTTTATAAATCATAAATTTTTAAATCCACTCCAAAATATCGAGTTCAAATTAAATTTTAAAACATAACTAATTTTAGTTTGTAGTTAAAAACTTGTAAGATACTAATGACCTTATCTTTAGAAATTGGAAACATTTAAGCTTACTCTACGATCTAAAACAAGGAATCGAAATAAAATAAATAAAACCCACCTGTTTAAAAGTTACACTTTTACTTGGCCGAAGTTTGAATGAAACTTATCAAATTTCATATAATTTCTTATTATTTGTCTAAAAATGCAGTTTCTTTATGTTGTATGTTGAAATCTTTCTTAACTGTATTTGTAATAATTTGATACAATCTTATTTCAATTTGATCAAAATTGAAAAGATACAAGCAGTTTCTGTGCAAAAACTCACATTTAATAACATAACACATAAAGCAGACTTACAGAACTTTACATAAAGACTGAAATTTATTATAAGGTTTTAGAACGCAAATAGTTTTTTTTTAAAACAAAGTAAACAAATACTTTTTTTTCTCTTTTGTTTATGTATTTAATTTTTACTATGTTTTTAGTAGAAACAGTACCTACCGCAATGTTTATTATTGTTTTTGATAGTTTGACACTTTGTAAAAGTGTGAATACCACGGGTTGTATTCAAGCAATCAACCGCCTTGCTAAGATTTTCAAGTACTTTTATATTATAGAAGCTTATGCTAAACTTTATTGGAGACATCATTCCATCTGGTTCTAACTAATTCACTACTAATTCCAATTAGGGCTAAATATAAATTTAATACTCCGTTAAATACAAAATACTAAAATAAAAATACAATTCGATTATTACCATTTTATTTTATTTAAAAAATCATTTCTGTAAATTTTAATCTTCTGAAATTTTTCAATTTTATACATAGTTAGTATTAAATGAGTAAAGTCTTAAAAATACAAAGATAACTAAAGGAATTCAAAATGTGAATCGCCTACTAACATTGAAATGAGGTTATTGAATTATAATTTAGTATTTTAAAATACATTTCACAATCTAAAGTTGGTTTCAAAAAATAAGTTTATCAAGTAGGCTTTTTATATGTTTTTCTTTAAAACATTTCCAAAGTAAAACAGGTGCATTCCAAACTTTTGTTTCGAAAATTACTAAACATTTAAAGCATTACACAACTATAGCAATATCAAGTTGTTACGTTACCATCTTCGTTAAATAAATCCTTATCACAATTCATCTATAAAAGCTATTAAAAAGTTAAGAGACCTTTGTGTCTTCTTAATGAAGGTTACAATCCCCTCCGAAACTACTGACGAAGACGAATATTTTGACGATGATGACTTCGACACATTCCAATTAGGAGATTACGACGAGGTATTTTAAATAAAAAAATTAAAGCCAAATGTCATTTATATTTGCAACAGGTGCTGAAAACAAAAATTTTGACAAAGCACATTTCTTTTGTTTGTAAATAATGTGAAATGAGAGCAAAATTCATTTTAATTAAGTCATTAAACAATTTTCTGTTGGCACTTGATTGATTACAGCTTGAAGACTTATTTACAAAAAGAAACCGAAAGTCGGAACTATCAAATAAATTAGTAAAGGCTCAGAAGATGCTTAGATTCCGATGTTGTGCGGCGGTTGCAGCGCTGTTTCGCCAACCCTCTGGGGCTGTGAGGTCACTCTGGTGGGTCATATCTAGAAATATCCTCCTCATTCTAGTCTACTACGCCTTATCCATCGGACTCACATTTTACCAAAACCACCTACTTAAAGTAAATACTATTCAATAATAATTTATTAAAATATATACTCAAGATCGGTTGAGAGTTGATAGAGAAATTGGGAGTTTTATAGATGAGATTAAACTTCAAAAATATTCAAAATGAACTAAAAGATTTCATTAAAAAACAAAGTTGAAGAAAAAAATTTAATTTATATTGGTTTAATGTATTTTTACTCTCTCATGAATTTATGATCAAAATTTGACGATTTTAAAACTAATTGAAGTTCTTGTTATTTAAAAAATAACTATATTTTTTTATTTGTGATAACTACTAAGTCAACCTATGGAACAGAAATAGAATAAAGCTGTCGATGAATCCTTGAACAGAGTCTGAAATCTCGAATCCTTAAACTCGAAATTAAATATCTATTCAATAACCTTTCCTGAGTATTTCATTAAAATAATTAAAAAGTTTAAATTAATTGTGAATTGTTTTGTTTGTACTCCAGGAGATTCATTTTCCACTGTCAGTCGTGCTATGTCATTTAGTAGTCAAGTTTCTATTGGCAAGTTTCTTAAGGCTGAGTTATGAAGTCATCACAAGAAAACGGAGAGTTCTACTGGACTGCGAAAACTGGTCCAAGAAGTTATCACTCATAGGGTTATCGGGTGGGCTTGACATCGGCTTTTCTAATTGGGGTCAAGAGTTCGTTACAGTTTCTTTGTGAGTTTTATTCTGCTGTCCAATCCAATAACGGCCCAATCTGTTGTACAAGTAAAAAAAATTTAAAAATGTGCTTATTTAGATATACGATGTCAAAATCCACAGCAATAATATTTATCCTGGGATTCGCTTTATTTTTAAAGCTTGAGGAGAAAGTAAGTTGTGCAATTTATCTTTATACTAAATACTATTTATTTAAATGTGCTGTATTATATTTTTATTATTCTTAAACAGCATTGGTCCCTTTTCATAATCGTGGGGATGATATCCGGTGGTCTGATTATGTTTACGTACAAATCTACCCAATTTAATCTTTTAGGATTTTCTCTAATTATGGCTGCCTCATTTCTAAGGTTTGAAAAACTATAATCAATACATTTAAGAATTTTAAAAAATGCCCCTGTCATGTGTATAAAACATAATGAGGTTTGTATTTAATTTTCAGTGGTCTTCGTTGGTCCATGTGTCAATTGATAGTTCAAAAGTCAAAACTAGGCTTACAAAACCCCATTGATATGGTTTATCACGTTCAACCATGGATGATTATAGCAGTCTTGCCATTCGCCTTGTTTTTCGAAGGTTATTAAAATCCTGAATTGAATTAATACGTCTTGTACAAGCTATAAAAAATATATATTTATTGATAGTGATCCTGGTCAGATATTTATGACCTCAAGTTTGTGTTTGTGTTGTAACAATCGTTAATGTTACTTTTATTTGTTTGCTGATAGGATCCCTGATAACCCAACGTTCGATGTCATTCCAAACAATGCAAGAAAAGGCGGATTTTCTCAACGCAATGAACGCAATTTTAATTGGCGCATTGATGGCTTTCTGTATGGAGATTGCGGAATATATGGTCGTGGCATACACGTCCAGTTTAACCTTGTCAGTAGCTGGTATTTTTAAGGTTAGTTACAAAAAGTTCCAAAAACATCCATTTATATCTCGTAAAGTTTATACTTTGCTTATTTAGTGTCGAATGTAGGTGGACGTGTCGTAGCGTTTTATTATGTACATTTATAATAGCACTCGAGCTTTGAGCTTTGAATTCTTATCAAAAATGCTTAACATCATCAGAATCTGAGAGTCATAAAACCTATTTATTATTATTGCCCTTTCTGTTTCTCCTAAATAGGAACTAGTAACCTTGTGCCTTGCTGTGATGTTCAACGGAGACCAACTAACTTTCATAAATTTCCTTGGACTCTTGATGTGTTTCACGGGAATTTGTTTCCACGTAGGATTTAAAGTTTTCAAAAGTTCTACAACTGCAATGGCAAGTACTAATGAAATGGAGCAGACTGTTGCAGTTGTGACTCCGAATTCCGGGGGGATGAATAACTCTGGGGCTGTGTGTACTCCAAAAGAGAATATGATGATTAAAGATGAAGAGTCTGAAACGCCTCTACTTATGAATGGAGGAAGGGAAAATCAATTAGCTCAGGAAAGTGATGAGGAAAGTGATTTGTGGAAAAGGTAGCTTTTACCTACACCCTATATAAAAATGTTTTAATTAAATGCAGGGATTTTAATTTTTGCTTTTAGTCACGCAAATTTTAATCAGAGCCTTGCACAAACCTAAATAGTTTACTTGGTTCTTATCTTATGGCAATATTTCAATTTCCAAGTTGATGAAAAAATTCCATGCCAAAAAATGTCAAAAACTTCTTCCAGTTGTTGCATTTGGTGACAACCTCGAAACCACCATATCATGATCGTAATACATAATATTATTCGTAAATTCGCAAATTCGCGATTCGAAAATATTTCTACAAAGGGATTTTTTTCTGGGTGTTATCGCCAAAGTGAAGTTTTAAAAGTGTATTTTTGTGTCAACGTTATTCATCGTTGATTGTGCTAATCTTTGTTTTTCACAAGTGGGACAATTCATTTCATTCCAGACATAAAAAGTTCCATATAATAATTCCATATATAAACAATAAAATATAATAAACTAATCCCAACTAAACCTAAAGGCTTGTTGCGTTGCGTGTGCATGCTAAAATAATATAAAGATAACAAACGAACAAGAACTTTCTCCCTAGTAGAATAGAGTCTGAGACCAAAGGAGAAAAAGTAATGAAAGGTGAATGGAATGGAACAGAAGCATAATATGAATAATACAATGCATCTTATAATTCCTCATAGTTGTTCGTATACCGTGTTAAGCGATTAACCTTCTGAAAACCACTAAGCTCAGTTGGGCCGACAGCCTGGGAAAGCCTGCTGGAAAATGTTCTCTTCTATGAGGCTAAGCTAATAAAGAACACTAAAGGTTTAATAAGTTCAATAGGTTAGAGATATAATAATATATATTTTGGTACTTTAGTATTTTAGTAGTACAAGAGAAAAGAGAAATGAATCGGATGGATGAAATGTGTACCTTGTATTATGATGAATGTACCTTATAGTAGTAAGTAGTAGTTTGTATTTAGTTTGTAGTAGTTTGTGTATAAGGGATCAACATGTTTATAAAAGATGGGAGAGAAAAGCTATGATTATTTTTGGTAATAAAATGGATAATGAAGGGTAATTGGAACGGAGAAAGAGATGTTGGATCGTATTGGATGTTATGTTTTAATAGTTTTAATGAGCCTCGCATTCTCATCATCATCCGGTTTTCGTGACCCAGAAGGTACAAACTCAACTTGATACGTGATACTCATTCTAGAGACTATTAGTATTGACTACTACATTATAACTAAGACTCTTTTGTGTGTATCTTCATGCCTCGGGTTAAATGACTCCCGTTAAGCCATTTAGTCATTCAGTATTTTGGTGGTCGTTATTATACGCTTCTTGGTTTACATATACAATACTAGTTAGAATCTTAGAATAGGCTGATGTTGTGCTGTACTGGTTGGTTGGACTTGGTGTGTTCATTAACAGAGAATGAAACCGGGTATGTTCCATTGTGTGTGTCAAATCAACATCACAACCGACGGACCGAGTTTCCTGTCATTCTTCTGATATCTTTATCGATTTTCATCCCCTTTCTTGGCTCTTTACCCGCATTTATGGCATACACTTATACTAAAGTACTACTGAACCGAGGAGTAGTACTCTTACTACTCTAGACTTGTACAATGTACTATTACAACTACTACTATATTGCTACTACTACTACTATAGTGGATAATGCTAACCTATCCTAGGCTCTGTGAGTGGGAAAGATACATATATATTTGATAAGCTATATAGTAGAG
Organism: Vertagopus arboreus; assembly: GCA_034698485.1. Classification (NCBI taxonomy): domain Eukaryota; kingdom Metazoa; phylum Arthropoda; class Collembola; order Entomobryomorpha; family Isotomidae; genus Vertagopus; species Vertagopus arboreus. Next base: position 21,208 of record JAQGBQ010000281.1, on the reverse strand, counting down.
ACAATGTAGTCTAAGTATTCAGCTATTCTAGCATTTTGTATGGAACCAAGTAGATTTAACTTCACAGTTCAGTCTCGGGGAGTTCCTACTCTTGCTGCTGCCGCTCTCGTTCGCCTTTCTCCTAGAGAGAGAGAGAGTTGGTTCATAGTGAAAGTCTCACAATCAGTCCACGTCCTCGGTGGCAGTGGTGGTGGTGGTCGTCGTTCAAGTAGTAGTAGTTCTTGCTTGCTTGCTAGTTGTATGTTGATACTTGTTTCAAATTCAAAGGTACGTACAATGTGTACCAGGCAAAACCCTGCTGGATTCTAGTAGAGAAAAGCCAAAGCCAAGGTAGAAGGTTTCAAGGCTTCAAGAGGTAGTTCAGTAGGACTAGAACTACTTCAGATCTTTTAGGTTCGTTCATAAACCCCTATATGCTAGATAGGTTTTTAGCTGATGAATGTATTTGATAAGGGACTAGATAATAATGTCATTTTATTCTAATGGCTTTAGAAAAGTTCCCAGAGAATATTTTCTGATCGAACCTTTGTAGAGAAAGTGGGCCTACTGGGCATAAAATATATAGCTTATCAAGCATGTTGCATAAACCAACGAAGCTGCATAGAAGAGAGTACATATAAGATGTATTTATAAGTCTATATGTATGTATATATGATGATTCCATCCAAGTAGTCTTCTTCCAAGTTTCCAAGTTACAGGACAGGTAGGTAAGGCTCAGAGAGTTTTGATGATGATAATGGTAGTGGTGGTGATGGTAGGTAAGCCTGCATAAAATGCTTTATCAGAGAGTGAAGAAGACGATGCCCCGAATGCCCACCCACCTTTTATACTTTTGTGGGTTTTGATGGCTTGAAACGGTCCAATTTCCAGGGTTGACAGTTGACAGGTTGACACATTTAATTGAATGTGGACAATGCTTTTATCAAGAAGAGAGTAGCAGAAAAGTAGTAGTAGTAATAATAATAGGAGCTGGATGAATGAATGGCTATATAGTATTTATATGTATTTATATGTATATTAGTTGACTTATATAAATTGTATCGAAGGATGATGATGGCAAAAAGACTTTCTTTTTCTTCTGTCTGTCTGCTGCCCTGTGCTTTTACATTAAAATGGAAAAGAGCTAATTGAATCCTGTCAATGTTTATTATTCCCTTTTGCAGGAAATAGATGGATCGTTTCATTTGGTTTGGTTCCCACTTAATTATCATTTCTAAAAATTCAACATTTCTACTACCACTACTACGTTTTAGAATTTCTAGCACAGCTTTCACTTACTTCTGTTTGATGGTAGTATAAATAGTAGGCCTTAATTTATATGCAAATCTTTCCATGTTTCCAGTTATGTTTTAATGGAAATTATCAATTGTAAGTAGTATCTAGTCCTTTCTGTTTGTCATGTTTAATAGAAACGGTATAATTTAGAGAACGTATCTTTTGGAGCTGGGGAGAAAGCACGGAGAAAGCACCCGTATTATAGATGTACCATTCCCTGGGAATATTTTAGTCTAATAGGCTTATATTGTATGTTGTTTCGCTATTTTGGAGCACTCTAAGCCGCTTATCTATTATCTAATCAAGATGGTGATGACCTTCTTCGTGCAAGCCATTAATTTAAGCTAATCGCACTCAATTAGTACGTAGTACAGTGTATAGCTATACGGGCAGTTTGGCTTTCGAAATTACAATTCGACAGTAAATTTTTATTTTTTATAGCTACAGAAATGTAAAAGTTATAATCGGTTTAAAATTAAGAATATTTTATATGCGAGTATTTTTTTTAAAAAAATCTTGGTTTGGTTTAGTTTACAACATTGTCATCATTTTGTAATTTTGATGATATTGATTTGCATAGGACTTATGATATGATGATTAAAAACCTTTTTAATTGAGATTAATTATTCGTCCCACCAACCTGGTATCCAAAAAATAACTGATAAAAACATTGCAAAACGGCCTGATTTTTTTCACCCTGTCCCCTAACACGGCATTTGCATCGGCTGGTTGAGATCCGTTGTAGCGGGTAGAATGCTATGGGTACCTCTTCTTGTGTCCTATGGTTGAGTGGTATATAGTTCATTCGTGGGTATTGAAACAGTTCTGGTCTGGGTGTCCTGTAATATTTTGGTATGACCGGGAGTTGGAAAGTTGGATCCGGATCGGAGCCGGGACTTGGGAGTTGTAGTCCGATTTCCTTCTTCGTTGGCCCCGAAGCCCGAATTACCCGAGAAATCTATCTTTCCTCCTTCCCCACTTCTTCCCGCTTACAGGTTAACCTTTTACATAAACATGGCGAGAAATTTATTCCCTTCAACAGTCAGCAATACCAAGTACAGAGATACACTCTGCCAATCCACTTGGTCTTCACAGACATTCCTTTCCACCACCACCACTATCTCCCTTTAACAAGAGTCACTTATGTCACTCAACCAATTCAATTATGTCAAGGTGTGATTAAAATCTGGCATTTCTTCAGTCATCATCAAAGCCCCCCACGAACCTCCAGCCTCACCTCTGGGAACACCTCCAACCAAACCACTAAACCAGCTATACACACAGATACCCACGGTACCCGAAAACCATGGAGGGTAGGACTCAGTTATTACTATTCCCCTCAAAAAAGGGTCCATCCCAATCCCAGCTTGACAAATAGTCACTTGGGATTCGGGAACTTTTTTTTATACCTATAGCAGTTTTTAAAGAAAAGTTTTTAAAATAATCTCAATTCATCATGGATAAGAAAATTGCAATGTGATTCATACGAGAAAAGAAAGTTGATCCGGGAGAAGAGTTGGTTGGGAGTGTCATTTTGTTCATTTAATATTCACACCTTTTCAGTTCTTCATTAAAAAATCCACCCCATGATATAAATAAAATTACTTTCAATTCTTAATTTATTATTACAACATCTCGGTTTACTCATAAAAATGGCTGGGGGAAAATACTCGAATAAAGCTGTGAAAAAGTTGATGGTGAACTTTGCCCTTGTTTATATCGGTTGTTTGTTTATCTGGGATACCTTATCGGGTGTCCTAGACTGTACTCTGCCTGGTGCAGAGGCTAAGGCTGCGAGAAGACGCGAGTTACATTTAGGGGGCATTTTTCCTATCAATGGAACTGGTGGATGGCAAGGGGGTCAAGTGAGTTATAAGCTTCTTTCATGCATTTAAAAAGCTTCAAGTGTTTTTTTCTTCAGAAATTTTAGAAAATTATGTTTCTGTGATAAAAAGTGTCTTTAATACGCTGTTATCTTTCTTGTGTTTTTTTTCTCCCTGTTTGTGTAGGCGTGTCAACCCGCAGCGAAGATGGCCCTGGATGATGTCAACAATAATAAAGACCTTCTACCAGGGTATAAGCTAACGTTGCATTGGAATGATAGTGAGGTTAGTTAACAAAATATATTAAAAAACTCAGGGTTTAAAAATGTTGTAATAGATTTTTTTAACGAGTTACAAACAAGCGATAAAAAATGCTAAACATCAACATTCAATCGGATTTAAAAGAAGAAGACAACAACAACTGGGGAATTAATTTGCATTTTTTCACGATGAGAAGTAACGTTTTTGTACGAATTGTTGCCAAGAATTCCTTGGATCTGTTGGTGTTTTTTTTCATGCAGCAGTCATTTAGCAAAAAGTCAGAATTAGATGATACTTTACGAGTTTTAAAAAGTTTTTTTTTTAATTCTAAAGTTTGAAACTTTGATATTCCTTGAGAAAACAGATAATGTCATTTGAAGGTGGGATATAAGACTAGTTGACTAAAAGGTATGTGTGTAACTATTTTAGTGTGAGCCTGGCCTGGGTGCTGCAGTGATGTATGACTTGCTATATAATGATCCTATAAAACTGATGTTGTTGGCCGGGTGCTCTACCGTATGTACAACTGTTGCTGAAGCTGCCAAAAAATGGAATTTAGTAGTTGTGAGTTGACAAAATGATAAAAAACATCTCATAATATATTTTATTACACCAAACACCAACACTCAATACCACAAGGGTTATTCACAAATCAAAATCAAAATAACCCTTGCATAAAAATCCCGATTTGTATCTCAAATGACGTCAACCCGAATCGATTTCCCCAGTTCTTATTCGCTTTAAAATGCAACAAAGTAGTATAGTTTGGTTTGTGAACAACCCTAGGACACAAACTTATGTCATGTCATGTCATACAGAACAAGACGACTCAAAAACCGAAATCATCTTTTTAATCTGATGTGATTTTTTCTTCGTATAGCTATGCTATGGGGCAAGCAGCCCAGCCTTGTCAGATCGGAATCGTTTTAAAACGCTTTTTAGAACTCATCCGAGTGCCACTGTTCATAATCCTACGCGAATAAAGCTCATGAAAAAATTCGGCTGGTCCCGTGTTGCGATTTTGTAAGCAACATTATTTTTTTAACTTCACCTAAGCCACTAGGGTTAACCGTTTTAAACATCGCAATCTTTGTATGAATTCACAGGCAACAAGCTGAAGAGGTGTTCATTTCTGTAAGTAAAAAAATGTTTTTAAAAGACATCTTCTAATAACTCATCTAGTTCTATATGAATATTTTTGTGAATATGATGAATCCAGTTTTAGCTCTGAGCTACTTTTAGCACGCTTTTAGCTCAACACGTGTTGACTACTTATTTTTATTTTAGTTTTTTTGACAAGATATTATTTATTTTTAAAACTAATCATCTGATGATGTGATGTGTTCTTGTGATGTTTCAGACTGTTGAAGATTTAGAGGAGCGTTTTAAAACGGAAAAGATTGAGATTGTGACAAGACAGAGTTTCTTAACTGACCCGGCCGAGGCTGTAAGAAATCTGAAAAGACAAGATGCTCGAATCGTTGTAGGTCTTTTTTATGTTGTGGCTGCCCGACGAGTCCTTTGCGAAATTTATAGGCAGAGACTTTTCGGAAAGTCTTATGTCTGGTTTTTCATCGGTAATTTAAATTTGTAAAATAAAAATATAAAATTTTAGAGACGTTTCTTATATAAAAAATCGTATGTTTTTAAACAGGGTGGTATGAAGACAATTGGTATGAGAATGGTTTGGAACAAGAGGGTATAAATTGTACGAAAGAAGAGATGAAAAAAGCTGCAGAGGGTCACTTGACTACTGAGGCTGTGATGTGGTATCAGGATACTAAAAAGACTAAATCTGGAATGGTCAGTTTTCTAAAGTTGAATTGTTAGAATATTTCTTAATTCATTACTAACTTTTATTTTTAAATTAATTAATTATCCAGACCACAGAGGATTTCCGTCAGAGATTGCATACAGAACTGAAGAAAAAAGGCTTTGATATTGACAACGGCAAATTCCCCGAGGGTTATCAGGAGGCTCCATTGGCCTATGATGCTGTTTGGGCCGTTGCGTTGGGTAAGTTTCTTTTAAAAAACAAAATTTTTCAAACAATTCATAGATTTTTTTAAAGAAACTGCAATCAACTATAATAAAAATCCTATCAAATGCTCGTTTTATTTCTTTCAATTGAATTCTATAGAACAAAGAGATTTTTTGAAAGCCAATTTATTAATAATGATATCATGTGAATTATGACAAATAGAAAAATGGGATTGTTCCAACGTAAAATATTAAGAAGTTGTTCTTTATGCATTTCTAAAACTTTTTTTTTCTTATTTATTTATTCTAGCGTTCAACCGAACGATCACAAAACTGGCGGAGAAGAACAAACGTCTAGATGATTTCACGTATACTAACAGAGAAATCGCAGATGAGATCTACCATGCAATGGACGAGACATCCTTTATGGGAGTTTCGGTATGAACAAAAAAAAAACTTTTATATAAAATCCAAAATTAAATCAAGATTTATGGAGGACAAAAGCTAAGCTCTGTTTCAAAAGATTATTTACTGTCAAGCTCTTTTATGACTGGAGTTTATTTTATTTTTATTTTTGGCTTTTACTCTTCTTCTTGTTTTTTCATGAAGGAAAATTCTTAACTTTGTTTTTTAAATTGTAGGGAAGGACAGCGTTTAGTGAGCAAGGTGACCGAATAGCTCTAACCCAAGTTGAGCAAATGATTGATGGCAAGTACAACTTATTAGGATATTATGACATTGAGAACTTTAACCTCACTTGGTATGACAAGGAACAATGGATACGTAAGTTCTTTTTAAGAATTTTAATTTTAAGGTTTTCTGCGTGAAAACTATTTTTTTTATAAATAGAATAAAAATTGATAAAATATTGTTCTTGTTGTTTGTTGCAGGAGGGAAAGTGCCACAAGATCGGACAATAGAGAAGACAGTTTTAAGAAAAGTGTCACTCTCACTATTTATATCCATGAGTACTGTCGCAGCCGTGGGGATCGTTTGGGGTTTCCTACTCATATTTTTCACTTACATGTACAGAGATAGAAAGTAAGTTTAAACAGCTTATTTATTAATGTCTTGGGCTTTTTTAGAGTCCTCAGATCATGAGGTTACTAGTTATTTTGTGACCCCTCTTAAATGGGGCCAAGGAATCGAAAATTAAAAAAACAAGATAATACTGGTTACCCTTCTGACCTAGTGTATGACAGATCTGTTTCTGTTAAAAAATGAAGTTGTAATGACTCTCTTGACCCATATGATAGATAATTCAATACGAGCTGCTTTCTCTTTTAACTTTCTTCATCAATTTGTAGTAGTATACCGGTTACCGGTGGTAGGACTTTAATAAATAAAACTTTAAATCTAAAAGTGTTGAATTCCATTTAAAAGAGAGGTTGAAATAAATTGGATGTAGTAATTTGTTTGAAGTGTTTAAAAGTATGTTTGTAAGATGATTGGAATTCTTTTTTTGTTTGTTTCAGAATAATCGAGCTCTCTCACCCTGTCACGAATGGATTGATGCTAATCGGACACATTTTGTGTTTCATTACCGTTTTTCTAGTAGGACTGGATGGTCAATTTGTGACTGAGCGAATGTTTTCCGTGATGTGCACATTCCGTAAATGGATCCTCTCAATCGGTTTTACCTTGGGATATGGAGGTAAGTCTTTGTCATACAAATCAATCTATTCAAGTCAGGTGAAAGTATTAACAAAATCATTAAAATCTCATGTTTTCCTGTCTAGCCATGTTTTCCAAAGTATGGAGAGTTCATCGTCTAACCACTAAGAATAAGTCTGCCACCAAGGTAAGATTCAATTCCAATTAAAGGTGTTGTTAATTAGCCATTTAGTTAAATACCCTACAGGGATAGACATAACAGGGTGCCCCAATTAGCCTTTAATCCCTTTAAAATTAGATTTAAAACGATAGACTAATTCTCTAAGACATGTGATATGAAGTTGTCAGGATTAAACAAGACACCTTGTAGTACTTGAGGTGTCTTTTGGTTTCCAGGAGTTTGTAGCTAACCTAATTTAATAGTCTCAGGTTTAAATCGTATTATCTGTTTCTTTGACCTGTGTAGCATAAAATCCAGCCGTGGAAGTTATATCTTCTAGTCGCAAGTCTGGTTGGAATAGAAGTAATCTATTTATCCATTTGGACGCTTGTGGATCCATTACAACGTGTAGTTGAGATGTTCCCACCCGAAGTTCCTGTGGACACTGACGAAGACGTCAAGATCCGACCCTTGCTCGAGCACTGCGAATCTGTTCATAATAACATTTGGCTGGGTAAGTACTACATAGTAGAAGAGGGAGAGAGGCGGAAATTGTTGACTAAAATCAAATTACCTATCTTCTTGGTCACTAAAATAAAGACATAAGGGGAAGGGAATAATAATACAATATTATGTTGATGAGATGAGGGACAAAGTAAATTGGATTGTAATTCCCAGCCAATTTATTTTACATTTTGTGTGTGTCCTTTTATCTACAGGAATCACCTACAGCTTCAAAGGCCTTCTCCTCGTCCTTGGCCTTTTCCTTTCGTATGAAACACGAAGCTTAAAAGTTCGTCATATAAATGACTCCCGCCTAGTGGCCATGTCAATCTACAATGTGGCGGTGCTGTGTCTAATAACGACGCCAGTGACTATGGTCATCTCCTCCCAGCAAGACGCTTCCTTTGCATTTGTATCTCTCGCTATAATATTTTCTTCCATGATTACCATGGGACTTGTGTTCGTTCCCAAGATACTCGCCGTCGTCCGGGAGGGTAATGAAAAATCCGACCGGAGCTCAGCTCCCGAGGGGGGCACCACCAAAGAGGATGAGGAGAGGTATCAGAAGCTCCAATCTGAGAATGAACAGCTTCAGAAACTCCTCCAACAAAAGGAAGAACGCTTAAAACTTTTAAGACAAAAGCTCGAAGAAAAGAATGCGTCGCGGCGGAAAGTTGACATTGTAGGTGTGATTGATGAATCCGCGAGTAGTAGACTAACTGGGCAATCAACTAAATCCACTACTGACAAGGCTGAACAACAATCATCCGGGGGCAAGGGTAGTAGTGAGAGTAAAGCCAGTAGTAAAGGTGCTAGTGGGACAAAAAATAATAATCTCGAACATATTGAAGTCTTAGAAACTTATTATAATGAACCGTCGGCCGAGTCGGGGATTGGACAGGGACTTTCTGTTCAAACCAGAACACCCACCACCACCGAGTTTGAGCTCTCGGAGTCTTACCTTTAAACGCTTCTTTATCAACTCTCCAGTGTCAACATTTAACTCTAAGGTAAGATACAGACTTTCTTTCTTATATGAACACAAGGAAACATTGCTCTATGATCATTTCTAATCATATTTTATTCCAAAGACCTCTCGAATCATTCATCATTGACTAGTTTTATCTCCCAAAAGAGACCTTAATCGTAATTTATAGCCACTCTATTTGAGGTTCAGATTTAAACCAAGATCACCACCGGCTCTCTCCTTCATGCTTCGTTTCGCTTGATTAAAATTTTGAAATTTATTTCTAGAGAACAAAAACCAAATGCTACAAGACACAAGTGCCGTCTTCCTTTTCTTTTTCCAGTTTGAACTTACTATCTTCTATTTATATTCCATTTTTTTCCTCTCCAGCCAAAGTCCACCTTTAAGGTCATACATATATTAGAGAGCGAGTTGTGTAGACGACTGGAAGCTATTTGTGAAAGTGTTTGGAGGAGGAAAAGTCGTCTGTGATCTCAGATTGAGAATTGAGACGTCAGGAAATCTCCAGTGTGATGCGATAAAGTCCTTGAGTCACGCTTCCGTGCTTTCACCCAAAATTCTTTCTGATGGCTGACACTTACTTTCTTGATATACAGCCCCTTCATGGCCTTTCATGGACTTTCCTCTCTTCAACAGATCAGTAGTAGTAGTAGTTGTAAGTTAGTAGCAAGTAAGTAGTCTAGCTTTTCTACTACAGTCTCACAAGTAGGCAGTATGAATTCTAAGAAATGTAAAAGCAAGGATGAACTGAAATTCCATTTACAAACAGTCTAAAACACTGTATACGAGTAAAGCAGTCGCCAAAGGGTTAAGGTTTTCAAGGTAGTCGCAACTGTAGCTTTCTCTACCTAAGTGAGTTATCAATTTCATTCATCATTTTGGCTAAAACTGTTTTGGCACATTTAACATTGAGTTACTAAAACTGAAGGACTTTCACTTTTGCTCATTTTATAAAGTTAAAACATATTTTTATGCAATCTATCTTTTTCTGACAATAACTATTCAAAATTGCTAACGCTGCTCTCATATAAATCAAAAGTTGGGTGAAAGTCAGCCAAATTTTTGCCAACGATGGTTATGCTAAAAGGTATTAAAAATCGTCCCGTGTTGTCTGTAGAGTGAAGAAGAGGTAGTAGGTAAGGCGAGGAATCTTATCTCTCTGGTCTCAGATGGCTTGTAAATCAAGTGCTTAGGGGTGAATAGCTGAATTTATGACGCAATCCTTTATGCCGTAGCAAGTGTAATCCTTGTGTTTATGATTCCCTCTTTATGATCTTTCTGTCTGATAGAGCCTACTTTTAATTACTTTTTAATTTCCTCAAGAGCACACAAGCCTGTTAGGCCATTTAATCTCTAGAAATCCCATAAACATAACATAACATTTAACGGTTTCCCTTAAACTACAAATTACGGCTATTAACAGTTAACATTTACCACCACACAGCAAGCCAGATTAATTCCCCATTTTCATGATCACATTGACCACAAAGTGGAAGATTAGAAATGAGAAGAAGAAAGATTTGATTCTAAAATTGAAACAACATTATTAATCCCATCAAAACCAATGTTATTAAATTTCCTTTAGACACTTTAGAATTTGATGGGCTCCCATTGGAGAAAGACTTCTGGCATTTCCCCAAGTCTGTTTTGAAATGTCCATCTTGACATCGACAAGTTGGTGGTGATGGCTTTTCAAAAACGCATTCTGCATTCGGGATGCACTCATACTGATCCATGCTGGTGATTTGACTTCCGTTCTTCCCTCTTCCTTTGAATTGACAGCTCTGTCCAAGTTTTACATAACATTTGTCATCTTTTGGGTCATACAGCATCGATTCTGGAGACTCACATTCGCATTTGAAACTTTCTTCTGAGCACTTTAGATTTTTGTAATGATTGCAACTTTTATTGTTGTTGTTGTCACACTGGCTTCCGTAGTTTAATAGACATTTCTTCTCAGGTGTAGGGGAATAGCTCTCTTCACACTCACAAGTTTGGTCTTCATTGCAGAAGGAATTATTTCCACATTTTTCATCCAAAATTTGCAAACATTGTGTTCCAAAAAGTCCGACACAAGTGTCATGTTCTAAAGACCAGACGTGGGTATCGGGTTTGCATCCACACATCGTCTTATTCTTATGACTTTCTTCATTTACTTGTCGACATTTCATATGAGCTCCAACGTGGCATTCTGAATCCTTGCTACAAGGCTGGTTATGCCACTTGAGGCAAAATCCGTAATGGAATCTGTAGCCAGGGTCACATTTGCAAATAGAGTCGATACTGCAATATGAATTGAGAATGCAGTTTGGATTCTTGTGACAACTCCCTTCTGCAAATACAACACAGATCGATATCGTTTCATTATAGAACATCATGTCCTTCACTCTGGTACTAGTAGTGGTAGTATTTGTATTTGTAGTAGAAGAGCCACAGACGCATTTCCCTTCCACATTGTCCAAGGAAGAAGAACTTTGAGTGTCACATTGTAGGAAGGCTGAAGTGTCACATTCATCCCCAGTAATGTCATTAATGGAGCAAGGCTGCCCATAAGAAGACTTGGAATTGAAACTGCTGCTACTACTACTAGTGCTGGTAGTGGACGGGCTAATAGCGATTAAAATCAAGAGTAGCAGTAGAAGGACCGGTAGCCTCGGCACCTTAATAGCTGACATAATGCCCGGATCGGATATTTAATGGTTGATGGTGTTAGTCTGTTAGTGTTAGCTGGCTTTACTTTTTATGGCTCGGAATAACGATTTCTAGTTTATGACACCGTCTGTCTATTCTATCTCCAGAGCTATCTCATGCTATTGATCTTTTTCCCCTGTACTTTCCAAATGGCAAATCCTCTCTTGCTCTACTCTTACTACCTGATACTTTATATTTGTCTCTGCTTGTGGAAGGTACTAGTGGAAAGTGTAGTAGTAGTGTAAGGACGGAATAATGGAATATGGATTACATTATAGTTTAATGTTGAATGATGATGGTGTTTGTGACGGTGGGGGTATTCCTTTAGAGGAAAATCTCTCTAGATCTCTTCTGCTCTGCTACATGTCTCTGTTCCATCTGACTGACGATAAAAGGATAAAACTCAGGGTCGTTTTCAGTTGGCAGGAGAAAGAAGATAGCATTCGTTAATTTAATATATGTAGCGGTAAATAGAATCGATATTATCAACCAAATTTCCATCATGTATCACAACATGTACTCTAGACATATCCTCCAGATCCAGATCTATCAATGTAGTATAGAGAAGAATCACATCAATTTTCAATGTGATGGATAACGAACTCCAAAGGGTTCATTCATGGACTATGGACTTGTAGATTTGAACTCTGACATTTAGAAATGACTCCTACTAAATACAGTCAAAGGTCTATGGATGATCTGTGATGAATTGTGTTAAAAAAAGAGATCATGAATACATATGAGGATTTCTTGTCATCATTATTATTCTACAGGTCTGATTGCATTATCTCTAATTGCAATGTTTCTCTTTGCTTTGTGATTCCAGGTACATACTACGGATTATTATTAGGACTACAGATAGAGAGCTTGATCATAATAATATTTATACAAAACATGATTGGAAACTCTACGAGAAAATGGATTACTACTACTACTGGATACAACTGACAAAAGAAGACAAGACAAGAACTGAGACTATCTATTTCATTCGAGAAAATTCTTCAACCTAACTGTGCCAGCCATGTGTTTCTATATGTATGTAAGGATGATGATCGGAGAGACCTTTGACCTCTGACATTTTGCAATCATTATTATTATTATTATTATAGAATGTGAAATATTATTATAATGAGGAGGAGGATATGTACACAAGACAGAGGTTCAATCATCTCCGTCATCGGAAGTTGAAAGTTTGTTGGATGGAAGTATCGGGATTATTTATTGTCGGTTTCCAAGTTTCCATGTTCATCATCATCATCATCATAAATCCTATGCCCTCCAGACATATAACACGAGGCAGCCGTTTGTAACCTAAATAAGTATGATGGTACATATAAGTACATATAGATAAAATATATATGATGATGAAAGGTGGTGAAGAAAGTAATCTCTTTGTCAATTAAATCTAAGTGTAGTTAAGCCCATATTATAGAATTCCAAATCCAAGAACAGCATCAACTCTATATATAAATATAGGATCATCTTCACCGAATACGGTGAAAGTCCCTCAGGTCAGGATGTTTCATTAATTAGTTTAATGAAACATTTGAAAAGTACTTGACCACGCTTGAAATTATTAAATAAAAAAGAATGTAATAATAAAAAATAAATCTCCAGAAAATCTCCAGCAAGATAATGTTATTATTATTATACTATCGTCCTCGCCCTCGTCCTGGGTGAATGGATAATGGACAATCAATTCTGTAAGCTGTAGCTTTACGGTTTTTATTAACGGTTAAAATAATTATTAATTAAAGTAATAATAAAAATAATCTAGGCTTTTTGAATGACATAAAATCTAGGGTTTTAAAGATTAATTAAATAATCTAACTTATGCAGTACATGCTTCGCCAAAATAAACAATCTCGAGAGATAAAAAAAACTCGAAACTTGATATTGAAAAATACGCTGATTAAATTTAAAATGCAGTAGTTAAAGTTAATTAATTACTGCTAATTAATGCAAGGAAGAAGAAGAAGTAAATATTTAATGTTTAATTAACGTATAAAATTTAGTACAATTTAAAAAAACAAGCCACAGGTTTTCATAAAAGCCAAGCCATATATGCTCCATTAACTGTTAAGGGTTTTAAGAAGAATGAATCTCACAATCAAAATATCTCACATCACATGACACACAGTTTATTTACGATTTTAATTAAATTTTAATATTTATATAAATTATATAGCAATTGTAGCACTATTATATATGCAATATTGTTGTTGTTAAATTAAATTAATTACAATTAGTTTAAATGTTCAGACATAAATGTTGCGAGTTTGCATTTGAAATTTGTAAAGAAAAAAAGAAATCAAAAGGAAAAATCCGTTTTTATTATAAATTAATTTAAGAATTGTTATATGCAAGTTGTTTAAATCGATATTATAGTTAACAAAAATATGACTGTAAATTCTGTGTCTTTTTGGTTGACTTTTGCAAATTTTACAAATATCACTTTTTAGTTGCTGTCTTAAATTAGTAATTGATTGCCTCTAAATTAAAATTAATTGTGTGTTTACCAATCTTAAATGCGAATGACAATTTAGAATAAGTGTGTTTTACAAAGTTACAATTAATTACGTTTAATTACAATGAATCTATGTTGATTTTATTCTATTTCTCAATTTTAGACTTTTAAACGACAAATGAACACTAAGCATTCTAGATTGCGTTGTGATTAGCAAAGTTAACTTATTTAGTGATTTAAATATTTATAAAACTTGTTACAAGCGAACAAGAAAAAATCATGGCTAAAGGATTTTTTAGCTAGAGCTGTTTATTACTACTACTGCATATAGTGATTACTCATTAGATGGGATTAATTCTAATTATATTATGAATGTTTTTTATTAGTAGTAGACCTGACCTAATTATTATATTATTATTATTATATTTACCTACAACAAAAGGCTCCAAGAGATATAATATTATTATAAAAAATGTATTAAGTTTTTGGGTAGTAGGATCTCATCATCTCACAAGTCTTCTTTGAATTTAGTTTGCTCAAGAAAGAAACGATGTGAATGTATTGTATGCATCAAGTTTTTAATTGTGATTAATTCATAGTTTTATTAATAAAAAGAATTACTGAAGAATGGAAAATTAAAAATTAAAATGTGTAAATCTCATTGAAAAAGATAAAACTTTGCCATAAATCTACAGAATTAACATTCTAATTAGAAACAAGACAGAAGAATAAAATACGAAACTACTCGCCAAAATACCAAATCCATCAGAAGAAGAAGAAGCTTTCATAACCCTTGGATTTAATCTTGAAAATTCCGTTCCATCATGTATACTATTACTATCAAGATGATTAAGATTGTGATTGTGACCGTGTTGGTACTGAACCGGCTGATGACGAGTAGTGAATTTCTTGGGGACACAAGTCTTATTCGAAGTAGTCTTCGCTGACAAGACACATTGACAAATCTTGTCATCAATGTCACAATAAGATAAATCCACACATGATTCGTTAAAGTCACAATCGCTTCCTACAAGACTCAAACATTTTTCCTTTTCTTGTGACCAAATATTTGAATTAGGGTTTAAATTGCAGTTGCATTTCTGAAAATCTAAAAAGCTCTTTGCAATTTTGGAACAATCCTCTTCTTCATTTGGAGCGTTTGTAGTAGTAATAAGGATGCTTGGGACGCAATTGGACGATATCGGGCAATACGACGGGTAGCAATTGAAATTGGTATTGTCTAATGAATAACCTTCATTACAGGTGCAGTACTCTGCGTTTTCGCAATTGGAGTTTCGTCCACAATTTTTATTCTTGGAACAACTGCGACCAGGAAGGACGAGACATTCGTTGACCAAATTGCAGTAAAACATTTCATTCGGCATGCAGTCACAAAGTCCACCGTTGTGTTCATCGATAACACAGGTCAAGAAGGCGTTTGTATTACAATCCCCAGTAAAATTACACGGGTGTCCATGTTCCTTGGTGTCGGTACAAGTACCCTCGTGTGTTTTCTGTTTCCCAGATTTACAGACACATTTTCCTTTGTGATGATTTGGAGATTGTGTGCACTCCGCATCTTGGATACATTGATGTATTCTCTCATCCCCAGTAATAATGTTATTATTAATATTAATTAAGTCAGACTCTTCATTATTATTATTATGATTAGTGAAAATAGGAATGTCGCAAACTTCCCCTGCGAGCATCCGACACTGCTGGACCTTATTGTCATAGGCCATTTGACCATAAAACTCACAACCACATTTCCCATCTTGACAGTTCAGGAAATTAAACGTGTTACAGAACTGTCCTTTAGTGTTATCACAATTCTCATTATAGTTGAGCAAGCAGGTCCTCAAAGGTGTTTCAGAATGCCCAGGTAAACATTCGCACCGTTCTCTTACACACTGTCCCCCTTTGATACACTCGAGCTTATCATCTGACCAGTCGTTATCCGTTGAATCACAGCCGGTGCCAACTAAGCTCACGCATTTCATTCTTTCATCGTCCCAAATATAGTCAATCCCTTCACCTTGGCATTTACATTTTTTAACAGAGTCTTCATATTCTTGAGAATTATTAGGAGGAAGAGACTTTGGGCATTCGAGCATGTATCGCCAAGAGCAGGATTTGGAGGATTGAGAAGTTTCGCCTTCAGAAGGGACGCTGACCTCACAGGGCATGTCGTATCCAAGGTCACAGACTCCAAAGTTGTTTTTCAGATAGCCTTCATCACAAATGCATCTGCCGGAAATGCAAGTCGAGTTTGAAACACAGGAGAGACCTTTGTGATTTTGTAGGCCACATGGCCGGCCTTCCATTGTTAGGCATTGTTGTTTCTCCCAGGACCAAATTGTGCTTTTTGGACAGTCACAGAAATACGAATGGAGATTACACTCGAGAAACTTGGTTTTGTTACATTCCTCGTCTTTTACACATTGAGTCTTGTAAGTTTTTTGCCCCGGTGATGATGATAGTACAATCAGGGGAGAGGAAATTGTCAAAAGGAAAAATATATAGTTAAACTTTTTGTATATTGAGCTCATTTTTGAACTTTTATTTTATAGCTGCACGGTTGTAAATATTTTTTATAAAAAAAAGTCTGATGTAATGAAAGAATATTTTGCAAATATTTATTTGGCAGGAAAAGGCAGCTATTTCTAAGTTGTATTATCCACTCAGCTCTCTGAAGGTTTAATGTTGTTGAAATCTTAAAATTGAAATGTTATGTTTTTGAGGAGGTAACACGAGTGCGACTTTGGTTTGACATTACACTTATAAATAAACTACCATTTTTATTGATATTATTTCAAGACCAAAGTTCACTACTTATATGGCATTCCGATACATTATGCATATCGATTTAGTAGAGCAAGGCTTGCAAAACCGAAACTTGAAATTCAAAACCAAACAAATGTTTTTAATTGCCAACACGAGTTGGGATCCAAATGGTAATACATAAATATAAACTGAAGAGTCTAGTCAGCCAAGGTGGCAATATAGACCTAATAGAGTTCAAAATATATTTTTTTATATTTTGAAAATTGAATTCAATTTATTTCACTTAAGTACAGATGAATATAGGTTGAAACATGAAAACACGTACAAATAATTAATACAATTATTATTTGAGGACCAACATCCTCCGTATGATTCTACCCATGTCTTTTTAACAGGCTGACTAAGAGTATCGAAATTATGGTAGTCAAGAATAAGAATGAAAAGAATTGCGTATGAAAGTGCTGTTGATGATGATGAATGAAAATTGTTTATATATTAAATATGTGTTGGGTCGTCTGCTTTTCATTTTTTTTATGTTTTCCAAAAGATAAGACAAGCTTTGCTTTGTCTCTCTACTATTATTATTACATGAACTGTTTAATCGCAATGAAGGATGAATGTGTGCTTAACCTATTATAACACGAGAGGCACGGCTCGATTTTTTTGGCAACCGGTCTGATTATAATAGAATGATGAGCTGGTAAGGGATTGTATTGCATTCCTAAAATAAATACTAAAAATTTCGTTATCCACCGTGATTATCAATTTTAACGGTTTATTTACTTATTGATCTATGCAAAAGCTAAAGTATCAAGGATATGACTGTTTTATTAGAATGCATTGTTTGTTTTGCAAATAAAAAGTAAAATTTTGGTAATTTTAAAAATAATTTTTATACAAAATCTGTCGCACTCATTTTATTTTCATCAGTTTATAGAACTTTTATTCAAACTTTCAAAATATATCGATTTCAAGGGAAGCATTGTGTGGACTAAAATTGCCAACGTTTAAAATGAAAATAAAACATT
Source organism: Vertagopus arboreus (assembly GCA_034698485.1). Classification (NCBI taxonomy): domain Eukaryota; kingdom Metazoa; phylum Arthropoda; class Collembola; order Entomobryomorpha; family Isotomidae; genus Vertagopus; species Vertagopus arboreus. The sequence goes on along the minus strand of JAQGBQ010000281.1, from coordinate 3,633 downwards.
TAATTTAGTTAAGTGCATTATGTACTGTAAACATATTATGTTTGCTTTTGTCCCAACAAAACAGCTCTAAAGGTTCCTTTGACAATAGCCCGTAAGAACTTCAGAACCGAAAGTCTCTTGATTGCAAAAACTCCTTCCGCCCCCAGTTTCATCGGCTTACAAGTCTTTTTGAATTTGCTTAGAATTTTTTTATTCAGTTTTGAATTGTAGGGAAGATGCTTCCAAGATTTTATCGTTTTCTTTGAGCTCTCATTAAATCGACCCCCGATTTCTAGGACAATAACCCAAATAACTTGGACCGTGGCTGCCCATCCGAATAAAAGAAGCTGTAAGAACCATTCAAAAAAATATTTAAAACATCAGTCAAACAATGTAATACTTAAAAACTCTGTAGATAGAATAAATTTGTTGTTTTGAGACTGACGATTTTCAGATTTAAAATTGCCTATAATTTTCATTCAAATGGTACAATTTAAAAAATGGTTGAAAGTGGACACGCCTTTGGCATTTAATTTTCTATATTTGATTGAGTATCGGCCAACTGATCCCACGCACATTATATCCTCTTTACAGTAGAACCTTAGTAACTTGATCCTCGACTTATTTGACATCTAACTGAATTAAATACATGTACTGAAAGGACGATTATGATTTGTTTTTGTTTTATTCCAGAAAAGTTTTAGCGATAGGTGATAGTAAGAAAGGAAATGCAAAGAAACAGATTAGCATGGATTAGAATTTTTTAAAATGACGATAATAATTTCTCAATCGAAACCTATCTATATAGCAAAGAGGATCGCGAAGGCGATCCTCTTTGCATGTTATAGAATCATCCTCTTAATTCAGACTATACCAGGGTCTAATGTGCGGGGTCAAGTGGCCGGGGTCTATTATGTGAAATTGCATTATTACGACTACGACTAACCTTAGTAAAAGGCTTCAATAAATCCCAATACAATATAACAGAGAAGTTGCAAACCAGAATGAACTGACTAAACGCACCATGGAATCCGAAAAGCAAATAGCCAGCAATGTACATCCCTTGATTATGCAACAATTGCATGCAAGTATATTCATGCGGTAGGTTTTCGGCTGTTCTGAGACTTTCTTTGGTTATGTACTTGAATCCAGGATCAGTAGAAGCTCTGAATTCGTTTGATATAAACGGCAGAACTGAGACTAAAAAAATAAGAATAAAAAATAGAACTCTTAACACAACACTTCATTAGTAATTGAAATTACTTACAAAAATAAAGACTAGCAAAAGTGAGACAAGATTGAAATGCCGTCCAAGTAACAAATCCAAACCAGGTAACTGGTACAGTACATATCAAGTAGATCCAGATGTATTCTCTCCATTTCTCAGGTAGAATTGTTACCAAATAAATTGGTGTTTCAGGAAAAAGCAGATAGTGAAGAACCGTACTGAATGGAGCACCGCCAAAAAATGCAATTAGAAGAATCCATAGCCCATCCATCACTCTGCTTTGCCATGCTTTCTCTGGATTATATTCTGGCATCCATTCGACTTAAAGAAGATAAAGCATTACTAAATAATAATTCTGACTTTTCATATATGTTTTAAAAAAATAAACAAACAATTACCCTGAAAGTTCTGGAAATAGCGAATAATTTGAGTCATGAGAATACAAAGATCATCCCTTGCCCAAATAAAAAATATAATACTTCCACAGCCCATGACAGAGGAGAAAGTGTAAGCATAGCAAATGTGGAAATGTTCATTAGAATTTCCACCCTTGAAAAACCAAATTTCTAACGTTCGAAAAACCCAAAACAACATGTTGGCATTTGCAAGACAAAATACAAGTCGCACTTTCTTCTTGTATTTCTCTGAGGCGTAAAATGTTTTTGTTTTAATGTCAAATTGAATACTACAAACACCGACAGTTACGCTAATGTCACAGGCAAGTTTTATCAATTTGAAAAATAGATTTGTGTACATTTTGAATCGGAAATTTTACAACAAGACTTAAAAAGACTGCTTTTCTTTCAAAACCCAAACTTGAAATGAACTTGTTTTCTAAAATTTTAAAAATATCAAGAGTGGGTTTTGCCAGAATTTCAAATGCTAAAAATTATAAACTTCCAATATCCGGTAACTAATAGTCGGTTATTAATCTAATTGAATTGAATTCCAAGCAGCTACAAAGGGTCCGTTGTTACTTGTTTTCCTAACATTCTGGCTAAAACAATGCATTTTAACAGCAATTTCAGCATTCCAAGGCAATACTTTAAAAGTCACTTGATTATCTAGAGTTTGAAAATTAGAATGTTTGGATTGTGAAATACTGTATGTCTGCAACTTGACTGTTGTTTCATTTTTGACTAAATTGGGACTTTAACATTTAAAGCAATTTTTGCTTCTGCAATATTCAACTGTGCTACAGTAATCAGTTAAAAATGTATCTTTAACTTTTAATGACATAAAATCGTTCTATACATACGATAATCGTACAAAAAAGTATAAAAAGTAATGAAGTTTTTAAACCATGTGGTCGTCATTTTTGAGAATTTTGATTTTTATTAAATTAAATATATTCCTATAATAATCATTTTGCTTGATCAATCTGATGATTTTGAAAATTTTCAGAAAGTGCATTTTTCCAGATGTAGAAATACAATTATCATATTTTTGGAACAGAATTTGTTATAAGAATGACAATATCAATGCAATTCAATGACATCCAATCGGCATTTTTGAAAATCAAGTAAATTGTGAAGTAATAAAATTCATTATCAGACACAGTGTATTCTAATAGACGAAATAGATTAATATGATCAAAAGTTATTAAATATTAATTTTTGCCTTGAAAATTTGTTCCCATTTGAAATTGTAATATCCACTTGAATGAACCAAACTTTGTTCCAAAGTCATGAAATTTCTGGATGTTTTCTTGATCTTCTGATCTTTTGGTCTTTACAAAACGAGCAGACATAACTTGACGATTTTTCAAGGACACTACGAATTGCTAATTGTACGTGCCGATTCCATATTTACAATAATTTACATGTACATTACATTTACAATCTGGTTTATTAAATGATTTTTCACCTTATCGTCCAATTCGGTAAAATACAAAACATAACTTTCAAGTGGTCGAGGAAATGTATTTTGCTAAAGAATACGATAGGAAATATTTAACTTCCCAAAGTATTGAATCTATAGTGAAAATCAAATGACAATGACACAATATGATAAACGCAATTGATGTGTTTTGTAGTCGAAATATTTATTTAAACTGATTTGTCCAGAACGGTCAACATCAGAGTAATTTTTATAATACAAATGTCGTATTGTTACAGCACTTTTATAAATCAAGTTCAACTCAATACCATCGTCGATAACGAGATTTACATGACATTCTGAGATTCCATCCGCGTTTTCCTCAAGGTTATTAGAAGATATTTGAGCCGTGTTATTCTGAATTGATATCAGAAAGAATAGAAACAGATTCGTTGTATATTGAAAAAAAATCATTTAACTTTTCCTTATTTCGAGGAAAATCTAAATAAGTTAGTTGTGATTGTTATACTAGATGCTTTTAAAAAAACTTAGCCAATGCAAAGGAAAGGATAAAAAAGTATTGATCAAAATAAGCTTGGTTTATTTAG
>JAQGBQ010000280.1:0-27568 GCA_034698485.1 Vertagopus arboreus | reverse complement strand
AGCCTTTCTAAGAAAACTTTAGGGAAAATTAACTGAGTTACATAGGTAGTCACCTTTTTCGCTCTTAATATAGAGATTATAAAAAAAAATACGTAATCATTAAGAATTATTACTTACTTTTTAAAAACTTCCCTATTGAATCCGACTCCGAATGTTTTTCAAGAAATAAAATTCCGGTAGGATCATTTTTAGCCAAAAATTTGCAAATCTAACTGTCTATTAACTATTAAATACTCATACAATGCAAAATTTTAGTTGTCTATGTATATTTTTTGAAAACCCGTGGGGGTCATTAAACAAAAAATATGCCAATTTATTTTTTATTTGATGTTCCGAAGTCATAAGTTTTCACAGTTCAAAATTTCAGGTTTGGTGGTGATTTTTAAAAGAACCTATGGGGGTTGCCTCAGAGGGTCACGCCGGAATTTCTTTTGTAAATCAATTAATCTTCGAATTTGATTTTTAGAGCTCAAATGCTATATTTGTACTAAATTTCAAGCTTCTGGGCAGTTGTTAGTGTTTTTACAATTTTATTTAAAATTGCATAGAAATAGAAACCAACTCTACTTTTAGCCATCACCGGTCAACCGATTATGCTATTTTTTAACGTAAATTCTATTTTGACTAAAGGAACGTGTGTGTGAAATTTGAAATCAATCGGACAAGTTTAAACAGAGTTATTGTGTTACCGCACAGACAGACAGAGCGATAGACACTCATGTTTCCATAAGCCCTCGGAGTCGGGCTAAAAATTATTACGTCATTATTATCCGTCGATCAAGTTTTTTCTCGATATCATTGTAATGGAAAAATATGGCAGTTAATTAACTAAACCAAAGTTCACGGTTATAACAAATAACTGGGTAAGGTTCAAACAAATATATTACATATTAGGAGGGTTGCTCTGGCTGGGTAGGGTTCAAGTGCTGTTTGTCTAGAGTTTAGTTCAAGGGTTTTAATAAATATAGTTTAATAGTTGTCCCGAGTTGGGTTCAAAATGGTGATTTTATTGATTAAGACGAGAATTAAATGATATATCTAAAACAAATAAAAGTTCAAAGTTGCAAAATGCATTATTCAATTTTGCAGTTACTACTTCCTTAGCCTTGGGAGGCGCGAAGCGCCGATGAAGGGCTAGTATATAATATATTCTTAATCATTTATTGAAATATTCGATTCAATTACAAAGCTATAATATAGTCATCGGAACACGCAACTAAAATCCTTAATTAATTCCAAACAAAAACTAAAACTACAAACGCTAAATCTATTTATATTTTTGATTTAGTATTAAAGAAAGTAAAGAGAAAATTATAATTCTGTCAATTTTGTTTAAATCTCTACAGCAAAATTAACGCTCTCGAATGGATGAATATCTTTCTTTCATTTCTGCGTACTTTTGACGATCCTGAAATAGTAATAAAAAACAACATTTCATTTATTTGCTTTCAAAACGGCTCACTCGACTTTGATGTCTAATAAAATATAATAGTTATATCGTACCTTTTTAGTAACTGAAGGCTTAGTTTTCAAAAATGCAGTCTCAAAATGACGAGCGGAGACTTTGAGATCTTTATCTGGGCAACTTAAAGTTCCATCTTGTCTCAGGACTAGATCTCTGAAGGCAGCTATTGATGCTTCTCTAACAAGTGCAGCAAGATCCGCTCCGGTATAATTATCACATGCTTCTCGTTCAGATATCTCTTTCATATTAACGTCTGTATCCAATATTGGCCGAGTTCCTTCCTAAATACACCATACAAAACAAATTAATTAGATGCTCTTCTTACTTAGTTTCTGATAACAAATATTAAGCATCAGCGAAGAAAAAAACATATAGCTGATTGGTTACCTTTGTTATCGCTTTCAAGATTTCGAAGCGGTCTTCAGCAGTAGGCAAGTCTACAAAAAGTATTTTGTCTAGTCTCCCGGGTCGAAGAATTGCAGGATCAATAATATCTGGTCTGTTTGTGGCAGCCATAACAAACACACCAGCTCGACTTTCCATGCCATCCATTTCAGTCAGTAGTTGATTGACAATTCGACTTCCAGAACCACTCTGTTGATTGAAAATGTTCATTGAAATTGCATGTACACTATTTCAAATCATGAGAAAAATAACCGTACCTCTGGATTGTCACTTCGACGTGGACAGAGAGCATCCAATTCGTCAAAGAAGATAACGCATGGGCTAGAATTTTTGGCTCTGAGGAAACACTGCCGAACAGCACGTTCACTTTCACCAACGTACTATATAAATAAAAGTTATAGTAGTTTATATTAACCTTAATAATAATTTTCTATTTCAAATAACCGGGAGATATGCGTACCATATTCAGTAACTCTGGTCCCTTTACAGAAATAAAATTGATTCCTGCTTCATTTGCAACAGCTTTAGCTAAGAGCGTTTTACCGCAACCTACAATATGTCAAGTCAGTATTATTAAAAAGCTAATTTAACTATTTTACGAAATGAGACCAGTTCAGTTGCATTACCTGGAGGACCACAAAGTAGTACACCAGCCGGTGTATTGAGACCCAACATTTGAAAGGCAGAGGAATGTTTTACTGGACCCTACAATAATATATATTCTCAACATTAGTTGCCAATGAGCAAATTAATTTTATCAATATTAACTAAAGTACCAAGATCGAAACTTCAAGCTCTTCGCGTATATCTTTCAAAGCACCAATATCGTCCCAGGTTGTATCCGGAACTGTAGCAAATCCCTCCCTCTTGGATGAAGGCTGAACATACTTCAATGCAATTTCAAAGTCATCCATGAATATATAAAGTTCATCAAGCTCGCCTTTTGAAAGTGGGGCAGTTTCTCTTATCCAACGTAAATGTAATGGTTCTTCTTCTTGTACGTCTACTGGATGTGGTGGCTGCAGCTCAAGGTTATCCACAGATTTATCTACAGTAGAAACAGTTAATGGCACATTCGAATTTTCTACGGTGGGTATAGACTTCTCCTCTTCAACTGTCTCAGCAGCAGGTAAAGTATTTGAAGCGACCTCAGAAGAATCAACTTCCATTTCTTCCACTGTAGGTACAATTTCAGTTGCAGTCATCGTTTCAGGAACACTTTCGTCAATCTTTTCTTCAGGTTCGGGTAATTTATCTTTATTTAAGTCAACCTCATCGACAGAAGGAGTTGTGACATTCGGTTGATCTTGTTTATCAGAAGTTTCCATTTTGGTTTGGCTTTCTTTTTCCTTTTCAAAAGCAGTATCAGTTCCACTAGTCAAAATCGTAACCTCGTCACTAACTTCACAGCTAGAATCACAAACGTGTTGAACATCCATCTCATTTCTTAACTTGTCAGATCCAATCAGTGCTTTGTTAACAGCTTGAACTGCAGCTTCCCTTACTAAAGCTGCCAAGTCAGCACCCACATAACCAGGTGTGTATTTTGCCAATAGATTCAGATCGAAGCCTGGTGCCAGCCGAAGGTTTCGACAAATAACGGACAAAATTTTTGATCTCGATTTTTCATCTGGAATCCCTAGACAGATTTCTCTGTCGAAGCGACCGGCTCGTCGTAGAGCTGAATCAATGGCTTCAATTCGATTAGTTGCTCCAATTAAAAGTACCTGGCTTCCATTTTCGTGATTCATTAGATCTGCAAACAAGAAAAGGTTAAGCATGACATTCATATGGTAGTTGTGAATAGTTACAATATTACCATCAACACAGGACAATAGCTGAGCAACCACTCTTCGCTCCATTTCGCGCTGGGCGTTTTCCCGTTTTGGAGTGATGGAATCAATTTCGTCAATAAATATAATACAAGGAGCAATAGCCACCGCTTGATTAAATAAATCTCGAATATTACTCTCTGACTCTCCAGATATTCCAGAAATAAATTCTGTTCCAGTTACTTTAAGCATGGGAAGTTGTAATTCCTATACAAAAAAAACATTAATTTGCTTTAGTCAATGGTACAAGATTATAAATTTCAGATATCTGACTGAAATCTTACCCCAGCCAAAGCATTAGCAAGCAATGTCTTTCCCGTTCCTGTAAAAGAAATAAATGATTGAATATATAAATATTCTGGATTACAAATTTTAAATTCTACAAGTAATATCGTCATCCTACTTCCTATTATAGCGTTATCTCATTCAGAAAATGACACAATTTAATTGATAAAATCATAAAATACATATTTCATTAAATATTTAAATATTGTACCAGGTGGACCGTGGAGTAAGAATCCGCGAGGAGCAGTTACTCCCAAAGTTTTGTAAACTTCAGGGTGTTTCAAATGCATTAACAGCCTGCAAACTTCCTAAATGTTAAATAAATTATTCTGTTAAAAAATAACTCTTTTTAAGAAACGCATTCGCACAATAGAAATATATATGCGGTCCTACCTCTACGACTTTTTCACTTCCAGCAAAATCTGAAAGCCGATATCCAGAGTCCTGAACGACGCTGATTTCTTTTTTCAGCTTTTTACGTGTCAAGTCTTCATTTAATCCTTCGTCAAATGCTTGTTTAGACTTTCTTTTAGTACCTCTTATCCGTTGAGATTCTCCTTCCGTTGATTTTGTTTCATCTTTTAAAGGAACAATGGGTGGGATGGGTCGCATTAGTCGCAATTTTCTTGCATCGGGCGAAGAAACTTCTGTTATCGTAATGTTATTACCAGTAAGAAATTGCATACGATGTGTATCTGTAATTTCATCCTTGACAACATGAGGGAAACTATCAGTCCGATTAATTGAATTATTTCTCATTTCTCGACTCGATGCACTGTTTTCGTTGAAGTTGGCCTCTCCGAAAGGTCCATTTGTTGGTAAATTTTTATTGTTATTTTCCCCTAAATTTGCTATCGGTGCGTTGTTATTTGTCTGTCTAATTACTCCATCACCCTTGACTTCTTCTATAATTTCTAAATCGGGATCACTATCCTCTGCAGAATTTGATGCTGGTTTCTTCATATCATTTTTACCATTAGAAGCATGATTAATCACACTTGAAGTTCCAGGAAGCTCTCGGATCTCTGTCACAACAAACGAGTCATCCTTTTTAGGTTTTGTATCCAGACTTGCGTTGGGGGTGTTTACGGTGATAGGCATTGATTTCTTAGCGATGTTTGGTGACGAGTAAAGACTTGTCAATTGAGAGTTCACTATGTCTGTTTTCGGTTGATAGTCCTACATCAAGAATATAATCGTATTTAATCAGCTATACTAATACTTAAAAGGAGTAATTCCAAGAAATTAATGGACCTGTATTTCAACATCACTGTCTGAATCGTCATCGACTTCATCATGCTCGGCAGGTTCTGTTGGTCCTTGTGTCGGCTGAACATTACGTTGACAGTATTCCTCATAAGCTATAAAAATCATATAATATTTTAACTATTAAATAATTAATAGTGGTTTTAAACTAGTATGGTAGAAATAGGTATTACATTTACGAATCAAGTTAGCAAACACTGGTCTCTTCATTCTTGCGAATCGGAATGACTTGCTCTGAAGAGTACTAACCATGTCGTCAATGTTGATGTAGGACAAATTACTGTTTTCCGCAAGGTACTATGTAAACCCACAATATAATCTTTTAGTCAACTCAAGCATAATATCAAATATTGTGAAATCACTAAATAGTATTTTTATTTTTACATGTTCCACAAGCATAGCAAGTGAAGGGGACGATGCACTTTTCCTCTGAGGGGGAGCAGGTCCTTGTGGAAAATTCATCTTTACTTTTAACAGAGTACCTACAGTTAAATTTCCAGCTTCCAATTATATCGCTGCAGCGTTTGCACCTGAAATATAACAAATCTTTACACTTCCAATCAAATCAGCATCATATCACATATCGTCCATATCGATAGAGCTCATTTTGAAACATGATACAAACAAATACTAATTATTAATTATTTTATTTGATGATTATTTTGTGTTTTTTATTTATTACCTGTTTAAGTTCAAAGTTTAAACGATTTTCAATTGGTTCCAGGCAGAAATACAGTTATTTGAGAAAGTCCAAGTCATTTAAATAAGTAATGACAAATGAATAGTAATGATTGATAAGGAAATGATTGAAAATTGAAATCCTAAATCTCCGAAAACGTGCTTACACAAATTACAAAAGCCGATAAAATATTTGAAGGCGGAGTGGAATTTTTGAATGGCTCTCACTCGAAAATCAAACTTTTCTCATTCCCGCATTTCATTCTGTGTCAAAAATCCCATTCTCTCACTTTACTGAAATTAAATATTCTAACCATCATTAGTTTAATGGTTCTGTGTACTCTGAACTGTTCATTTGTAACTTTAATGAGCGTCATTTGAGCCGGCATTTCAACTTAAAAATATAGATAAACATCCCACGTCACTTGTTAACTCAAAAGCCTGATTAATTCACTGAATCACTAACTTCTCTGGAAATTCTGCACAACACATGTCAACACATTATGCAAAATAGTTGTAAGTATGACAGTTTTATTTGTTCATTATTTGTTCTGAATTGATATTTGCTCTACTGCTCTCGTATTTGTTTTCCACGTCATCATCATGTTATATTTATTCTTTTAATCTTTTCGTTCTGGTTTTATATTATTCGACAATTTAGAGAGGAGCAGACTGGGAGAAAAATCTTGCTGCAGAAATTTTAGCTGCCGCAATCATCATTTTATTTTGAAAATAAGCAAGAGTTAATAAAAATGAACGGAGCAAGCAGTATTACCGGAAACGGAGAGCCAGCGGGTGCCTGGCATGGAGGAAGAAAAGTAGCCCTTATCACCGGCATTACCGGACAGGTAGTAGAATATTCAGCATAACTTTATTAATTCTTTTTATTCCAAGTAATTTAAAGAAGGCGTTTTTAATATTGTCAATTCTAGGATGGATCATATTTGGCGGAGCTTCTTCTGGACAAAGGATATGAGGTACACGGGATCATTCGAAGGTCAAGCAGTTTCAACACTGGAAGAATCGCGCATTTATATGCAGACCCTAAAGGTCACAGAGAAGGAAAGATGAAACTTCATTATGGGGACATGACTGATAGCAGCTGTTTAGTCAAAATTATTGTTGATGTCCGTCCTAGTGAGATTTACAATTTGGCCGCTCAGAGTCATGTCAAAGTATGTAGCGAAGATTGATTATTTACGGAAATTAACAGCGTCAATCCAAATAACATTCATGTACATTTATTATGCAGGTGTCTTTTGATATAAGTGAATACACTGCCGAGGTAGATGCAGTTGGAACGCTTCGAATTCTAGATGCGATAAGAACATGTAAAATGGAAAAGGAAGTCAGATTTTATCAGGCCAGTACTTCAGAGCTGTATGGAAAAGTTCAAGAAATTCCACAAAAGGAAACAACGCCATTCTATCCCCGATCGCCTTATGGTAGACATTATTAATTCTGAAATTCCATTTGCAAAATTAGATTTCTCTATAATTATTTATTTGTTGATCCAACAGCCTGTGCAAAGTTGTATGCCTACTGGATAGTCACTAATTACAGAGAGGCCTATGGAATGTATGCGTGTAATGGAATTCTTTTTAATCATGAAAGTCCCAGACGAGGAGAGAATTTTGTCACACGAAAAATAACCAGGTCTGTGGCTAAAATCCAACTCGGTCAGATCGAGTGCTTTGAGCTTGGAAACGTGAACGCTAAACGGGATTGGGGACATGCAAAAGACTATGTAGAAGTAAGTTTAAAGTAGATGATTTTAAAACAGCGGTATGTTTGTTTCTAAACTACGATTTATTTATATTATTTATAGGCAATGTGGTTAATGCTGCAGCAAGATAAGCCTGAAGATTTTGTAATAGCCACAGGAGAGGCTCACAGTGTTAAAGAGTTTGTCCAAGAGTCGTTTAAAGTTGTTGGGAAAGACATTGTTTGGGAAGGCGAAGGAGTTGATGAGATTGGAAAGGAAAAGGAGACAGGAATCGTTAGAGTTCGTGTGAATCCAAAGTATTATCGACCAACAGAAGTTGTAAGTATTTAAAATTTCAACCCTTTTCCTATTACAAGTTTTTTAAAAGTGTATTTGTGTGTATTGACAATTCTACAAATTATTTCAGGAATTCCTTCTTGGGGACCCAACAAAAGCTAAGGAAAAGTTTGGCTGGCAACCAAAAGTGAACTTCCTTGTAAGACTATTTAATATCTGAAGAAATAATGGTTTTCAAATGGCTGTGGCTAATGTCAACTTTAATTTGTTTTAATTCTCAGGCTCTAGTCAAGGACATGATTGAATCGGATTTAGAGCTTATGAAGAAAAATTCGAACGCATAAACACCGAAGCACCAAATTACATAGTCAATATCGAAAAATCCATTGTTTCAACCAGTAACCTAAAATCCACATTCCGTTTATAGTCATAATTCTAATTATTTAAACCAAATATCATGCCGATCAACATTCTGATTTAGTATTACGTTTTTTATATGCGTAAATAGGCTTGTAATTTTTTCGAAAGCGTTTTGTTAAAAATCACCTTGTATTGTGTATGATAATTGTCACGATAAGTTATAATGAGATATTATTTTTAATTGGGTGGTGGTCGGTGATGGGTGGCTGTCATATTTATTGAATGGTACTGATAGGCATGCACCTAAAAAAATAAAAACAATCACATTTTAATATTTTAAAGTTTTATTCATTTAGTTGCTTTAATTATTTACTAGATGTTCGGCGAAGAAGAAAAACGTTAAAAAATATGTGTAGCATATTTAAAATCAAATAATTCAAGCAAATACTATTTACTAAGTGGGCATCAGCTACAGTATAATATATTTATTATATCAGTTGAAGCAAACTCGGATTTTCTCTAGAGTTTACATTTGGATATTTCATGATGTTGTCTTAACTCATCATAATGAGGGCTAAGGCTGTGCCTGGACTAAAATAAATAAACTGACTCGGTGACGAGTTGTTGGAATTGAGTGCAGAAAATGCATTCTAAAAACACATAATTTGTACGGCATGAAAACAAAAAACAACGATATCTTCCACAATGCCTACATCCATATACCATTAGAAATATTGACTTGTTTTTTCTCTCTGTTAGTTTGGTTTTGGTTAATGTCTAATCTCGTCCCAATTTGCGTCTGTTATGCTGTCAAAAACTAATATTAAATCAAAACGCTAACACGGTCTGTATTTATCCCTCCCACACGCATCATGACATCAACTGACTCATAAATCATGGCTAACAAGATCATCCTTTGTTCCTTTAAAAAATTTGTAACGCGTTGCTGACTTCACCCCAAAACACCAAACATCCCTTCAGAGAGTCAGAGATATTGTAAGGTTTGTGTCAATCAGTTCGGGTAATTTCTGTCTGTTTTCAACACACTCGTAATTTCTTCTGTTTCTTGGAAATCAATTATGACACAAAATAAAATAATTATTAATGTTCATAATCTTAATATACTAAAAAGGTGTTTCTGAATATATTTTTAAGCTTTTGTGAAAACTTTAAAATTTTACAACAGATTGAAATCTAGACGAGCATATTATTATTAGAAAAATAAAAACGCATGACATAACAGTTGTATCACAAGTTGATATATCATATGAAGCGATAGGATGCAAGATGCACCAGAACGATGCCAGAAGATATTGAATTGCCATTGCCAAAGGAAGTGTGAAAAGTTAATGCGTGTTTATCCAAGTAGGGTGGTCACCTATGACTAAAGTAAACATTAAACTAAAGGGCTCTATGGGTGGCCTTTTTTTGCTTTTAATTTTCCAAATATGTGTTGTTAAAAACGCGAAAATCGTATGTTTTTATGTAGCAGAAAATCTCAAGTTATCGTTTCTAATTTAAAATTATTTTTTAGAATGATTAAGAAAGGAATGAGACTAAAAAATCGTTGATTTATGTTTTAAATGTGTAAATTGTTATCAAAACTATCGTTGACAGAAGCTGTCAAAAGCTCTGCTATTTACTGATGTCAGTAACAAAAACAGTTTATACAAATGGTTATTAAAACCGGGCTTCTGTTTCTGTTTCACCGCCAACCGTTTGTATAAATGTTTTTGAATTGGGTTTTTTGTTTAAAATACTTTATAATGTGGACCGTGGAGAGTATTTACTGTAATGAAAACACGAAGAAGTGACAGTACAGTTAAAATCTTTATACTTGTGTAAGATTTGCTTATTCTATGAAATATTGCTTACACTACTTTCCAGATTTCAGGGTATATTAGGCATTATTATTATTATGATTAGACTTTAGGCAAGGCATGCTTTCTTCATTATCCGTAGCTGGAGCTATATTTTTGTTATTATGAGATGTTGTTTTATGTTCTGTTATCTTGTACTTGTGTGACTTGTCTGTCTTACTAAATGCGCCTTCTTTTCTTTTCGTTTCTCTCCTCTATATAGATATTCATATCATATCTGAACTGTTAATGTATGTTTTGTTTTGCATGTATCGACTAACCAAACTAAACGAAAAGAAAATTAACCATCGTGAAACAACAACAATGAAGTGAACATATCAATAAACTCTGCAAAGCTCTAAAAACTTGACTGGATTTGTCGGCACTTCTTAGTCTTTAAACCACCACCAACGTCAAGTCCAGAAGAAGATGAAGAAGAGGAACTTGAATCATCAGTAGTTGTCTCAAGAACCTTCTCCATGAAGTTTTGGTCCAAGTCCAAGTAGTATAAAAATTAATTATTCTCTTGTCAATCCAATTGAAATAAGTTTTATTAACAATAAAGTGCTTTCTCCTGCTTTCACTCTGGAAAATTAAAATAGTGCTATCTATTATAATGCAACCTTACTTTCGTTACCCTGGACTTGGTGGCAAAAATGTTCAGCGACATAATTTACCTGGATTAAAGCAATTGGACCTCTGTAGTAACAATAATATCATGCCCTACTCATCGTCGTTTTCTGTGCCTCGTGAAACATGTTTCTCAACCACTAATTCAAGCAAGAGGTTGATCCAACTTTCTCTGTGCCAATCCATATTCAGTCCATTCTGCAATATGAACTTTCCCATGGTGGAAAAGCCACCATATTCCTATATTGCATTAATTGCAATGTCCATTCAAAATTCGCCATCAGGAAAGCTGACACTTAATGAAATATACCAATACATCATGACTCGATTTCCTTACTACAGAGAAAATAAACAAGGTTGGATTTGCATTTATGTAGTAAAATGTGTTACAAATTGATAAACAAAATTTGACCGATTTTTTAATGTATTTAAGGTTGGCAAAATTCAATTCGACACAATCTCTCTCTCAACACTTGCTTTGTGAAAGTTGCTAGAGAAAGAGGATGTCCGGGAAAAGGAAACTATTGGACCTTAGACCCAAAATTTCTGGATATGTTTGAGCACGGAAACTATCGCAGAAGAAAAAGACGATCTCGTTCTGCAACTTCTAATGAATCAGGTCTAACAAAAAAATTTATAAATATCAATTCATCCCATGATGACTGCTGCGATTCTGATATTGAGGAAGAAGAAAGTATGAGTGCTTCTGTTTCGGAGAAAGTCGGCTCTGGTGTTTCGACTGTGGATGAAAAGTTTGTTGATGACAAACAAGGAAAGAGGCAACTCCTTAGCAAAATAAACGTGTTGTCATTGGCTTGTACGAATACTCGGAATGGCGAAACCTCCTCTGGGGAAAGTGATTGTGGTGGAATGGAGTCGTGTTGTGGAGAAAAACAGATACACAGAAATGAGTCTAACACTGTGGATAGTAATAATGAGGAAGAAAGTCCTGAAGAAATTCAAGAGTTTAATAATAGATTTAAAGTATTAAATAAAATCAGACGCAAAAGTACTGAAATGTCAAAAAACTCAACTATGTTTCGGATTGAAAATCTATTAGAAGCCTAGCTGTATGATTTTTCCATGTATATTTTCCAGATAAATTCAGATAAGCAACAGCTTTGATTTAAATATGTAAGTATATATATTGGCTATTTAAAAGTTAGTTTTAATGTATTTTTTCTTAATGTTTTGTTAATTATCTACCTGTAGAATTATAATAGCCCAATATTGGTATCAACGAAAGGGTCAGAAATGTTTGTAACTTATTTTTATAGGTAGTCACTATTTATAATAAATGTACGTACAAATCAAATTCCATTTTCATTTATATTTTGTTTAGAAATTTTCAATAAAGTTCAATAATGTAGCTAACATTAAACACTAAAGAGTGATACCAAACTCCAGTCTCATTTGAGTTCAGATATGGGTTTTTTTTATAAAAAAATGTCCATCTGAAGTTCTAATGATTGTATATAAATGCACGAAATAAGCCATAAGAAATATTTCCATAAAGTATTCTTTGATGAGCCTAATTACTAAACTGTAAAAAAATCCATGCTTCCAACCATCTCGATTACACTTTAATTAAATTAAAATTAGCTCTGAAAAGGAATGAATGAAAGTAATAGCTTTACTTGTGGCTCATCTCAAATTACAAAAGCTGACAAAACTGTTTTTAGTTCCCATGCAATATTACTCTCAAGAAGAGATCACTTTGTAGAATGATTTGCATTCTTCAGTCATAAAAGTAATTTCCTTGTCTAATTACCCAATACCGTAATGCTTAACGACAGAAGAAGATTTTCATACACAGCTTTTTCAGTATTTCATATCTAATCATAGTAGCATACATTATTCTCGAAGAGTTTTTTTTTCCTTGTGAGTATGAAGTTGTCAGACTAGGTAAGATAGAGAATTGAATCTGAGCTGTCAAAGAACGATTTCAATCCAACTTTTTAACTGATTGATGATTGCTGACTGACACTATGAAAAAAATCTCTGCCCTTTTGAATATTAACTACTCAACAAGAAAGTACAAGCTTGATAGATGGTTGGAATGAAAGCCATTTCCGCTGAATCCAAGTCAGTCATCTTCATACTAATCCTTGCGTCTCCAATATCTTTCGTTAGTTACAAACTTTTGGCAGGTCAGCGTCAGACGAAGATTAAGTTTCATCATACCAATATTATTACCGTATATACTTATTCGATTTTATTTTTAAGTATTTCAATGCATGCTTTAAGCTTTGATTCAATCAGGATGTATTATATATTTATGTTCTTTTCATTCAGAAAAATTTGCCATTGCTAGAAATTTTCAACAATTTTATTATCTTCATTGTAATGTTTATAGCTAGCTCTGTTGACAGGTGTTTCTTGGTTCAACCATTGTATCATCTCAGTTCTCATCTCACATCTCTCACTTGCTGTAAAGACTTGACGTAATCCAGAAGTAGAAACATGTCAAAATTAACAATGAAAGGGTTGAGGTTGTCAGCATTTACTTCTTCATTTTTATGCCATCCCATCAAATCAATATCACACCACACACGTTGAAAATGTTTGCATTACAGAGTGTCTTCGAAAGCGATGATCGATAATGGATTCTCTACATCAAACGATATCAATGCTATTACCAAATCATGATACAAAAGGGGATTTTAAAACTATTTACATATCTGTATATCTATACTAGTTTCAATAATTACTATAATAACGATCGTAATCAAAGCGGTTTTATAGCATCGAACAATGCGTTTGGAATATGCGTGCTATATTGGCAATATGATTATTATTGTTATTCAGAGTTTAACTGTTAACTCAAAAAGTGTGTGAGAAGTAAGTGATACAAAACTAACAAATTAAGAGTATTTTTGGGCACGATTTTCTTCATTTCATTCCGGTGGCAGAGTTGGAAGTTTTTGGAAGTAATCCTTATACTGTATAGAGAAGATAGTTTGAGTCTTTTTAGGAACCGATTAGAAGAATTTTGACTTGCCTTCTTCATTTTGTATTGAGAGAAAACAAGGGGCGGAAGAGAGTAGACCAAATCTTGTTTTCTATTCAAACAAACTCTAAGCTCACGTCCATACCATTGCCAATATAACCCACCACATTCTTCTAATGCTTGAGCAATGGTACAAACTTTACAACATTTATTTGGGTAACCAGTTGTATCAAGTAACTGGCTTCAGTTGGCTGAGATGAATTGACTCGTAACAAGTCTATGATTCTTTTTAAACAGGTTTAAAAATGTGCTGGTACAGAGCATCAGACACTTGGGTTACTTCAGAAATTATACTTTTCGGAAATACACTTTATTTTTTTTCTCAGATAATGTCTATATCTTTAAATATGTATTTCAGAAAATGTAAAGAGAGGAAGCATTTTCAGAAGATGTACATATATCGGTTTCCCAAAATGAAATATAGAATTCCTGCGGATCCATTAAACCTCGAGCAATAGATTAAGACTTGAGATTTTATGTTAATTTTGTTTTCTTGGTGTCTGTGCAATTGCAGTTTAGGATGAAACCGTCAAAATTCATTCCCCATAATTGAGAATTTAACTTTCCCTAGTGTAGAATGAAATAAATTTTAAATGTCCATGTACAGTGGACTTAAAAATAAACTCGTTATTTTTATATTCAAAACTTTTATTTATTTTTGAATTTTAAAACCTTTATTTAAAACAGCATCAAACTTCTAATTATTTTTCAATTTTAAACCGCATTGCTTTTAGTTCCGCGTTCTCAAATTTAATGAAATTGTTTGCATGCTAGAAACAATACAAAACTTTAGTCTGAATTATTTTATTTCGGTTGTTGAGACCCTTGTTAACCTCCCTCTTCCTCCATGATATATATATGTGTCATCCTCCGAATAAGGTGTTGAAAAGGACCCACAGTTTTATACGAGAGAATAGACTTTTCGACTCTCGTGAGACTTTTTCATAAAATAAAGATGGTGTCTAAAGTAAACAACTCCACATGGCCAAATATTCCTTCAATAAAATATGATTCCCCTCTTTTTTCTTACGTTCTTTTCGAACTCGAACTTACAATGGCATTTATTACAGAGACCTACTACTCCACGTCCTGTGGTGGTCTGCCTTTCTATATGGATTTTGTGTCCATGTCAGTCTACTTTTCCATCCTTGCCTTTTCTCGACATTTCTTCTTCCTTTTCTGCCTGCACGAAGAAAAACAACAATCCTTTTATCCCAAGCTTTTCATGAACTAGCAAATTCACTTCTGTCCATTCTTCTCAGGAAAAATCTCTTTGTAAGCTAGCAAATGGTCTTCTTGCTCGCTCATTATATTTTTCATAGTTATCTTATGACGATGTGATATGACAATGAATTATAAAAGTTGCAGATGGTCGAACTTCTTTATGCTAACGTTGTAAAATATAAAGCCAATTAGTTTTAGTTATATATGAGTATTTTAATACCGTATGGTTACCTGTTTTATAAAAATACTACTGCAATGATTTCTCAAAAGTTGTTTTGACTTTGACTTCAAACTGTACAAGAAATATTAAAAAAATATTAAAGGATCAGTATCTTTATTTTTACTTTTTGTATTTTTATGGACAGGTCGAATGCAGTCGATTTAAAAGTAATTTAAAGCTTTGTACTACTAAAAATAGAGTTTGTTAATAGATTTTTTATCCCAAGATATCAGTTAATCTTTATTCCTTGGATTTTTACGTTTTATCTTGGGTCATGGAAAAAAATCAGCTGAATTCAAATAATCATTTGAAAGTAATATTACAAACTTTTCTAATCGAATTCTTAATTTTTTTGGTTTTTCGCTTAAGTGACTGTAAATTTTAAAGTTGTGCAACTTTAATGCGACTTGGTTAATACCAGAAGAACTTTGTTAGCAAAAGTCACCCATTTACTTATAATTACCTACATAAAATATTTTAGAATTTCAGTCGAATTTCATCTCACTGCTCACACAAATAGTTTATAAGAAAAACAGACGGGCTGCTCGGAAACTGAAGGAAAGCTTCCTGCAAGACGAAGCAAGAATATCTAAGAGGTCTATTTCAAAGTAAATCTGTAGCATCTGGAAAATCAATCACGAGGTTTAGGAGTGGTCGGTCAATAGTTTTATGGCTTACAAAATACGGCATTTCGTACATGTGGAGATTTGAAAATTCTTCACCTTTCTTGCTCTACTTTTCTTTAGATTGTATCAAAATGTATTAGTAAATTCTTGCAGTTAAAAAAATATTTTAATTTTAGATTTTATCAGAATATTGATTTAAAAAATGGTATTTGGTAAAATGAAAATGCAAGGAATTTTGTTCCAAAAACTGCTCGAAATGTAGCATTGTAAATCTAGAAAATTTAAGAAAAATATAAAGATTGCAGTGATTCTGCAATGTTGTAATATCTGTATGTTTATTCAAAGGTTAGTTATAAAAAGTTTTAAAAAGTTTTAAAGAGATAAAAAGCATTCGGCATAAAAAAAACTGCTGGGTTAAGATTAGAATAATTATAAACGGTTATTTTAATTCAGAGAGAAGTGAATAGGGTAGAGCAGGTGTATGTTCTTTGTTAAATAGTATCTGAAAGGAAAACATGATTGAAACTCTTTTGCTAAAACAATAGCTCAAGGCTTCCAGGTCAATTAATAAAGTCTTAACTTGGAGAGATGAGCCTTCTTGAGAAAACTAGTGAGCTACTCAACAAACTCTTCAAAAAGAAGCCGTAAGGGATTAAGGAACTTCTTCTTTCAGTATTGATTAGTTCAACTTTTGATTGTACTATAGGCGATAGCAAAGCTGTATTGTGTTATAAAAGTACTCCCTTCCTATAATAATATGATTGAAATAAAGTACAGTAGCTTTGATGTGGTAGGCTTTTGAACTCGGTGACATAACAGACCTTTGTTAAAGTGACGACAATGAAAAGGATTATGTGTGAAAGGAGGGGGTTTATCTTTGTCCTGTCTACTTTCTGTGGTTCAGCACTGAGTACTCAAACTCACTTGTTGTGTGGTTTTCAGAGATATTGCAAAGTAATTGTGTCTTGACACAAGCTAGAATGCATTAGCATGAAATGAATATTAATAGGATCAAAAATTTGCATGAATATTGCTCTCTTTAGGACTTTCGGAAGTTTTCTGCTTAAGCTTGGCAGGCCTACAACTCAGACACAATATAATTATAGAATCTGCTTGAATTATCTTTGCGTCATTCAATTTCTACTTCATCTGAAGAGTTCAAACTTGATCGTGTTGAATTGTAAGGCTTTGTTTATTTAAAATCCAAATAAAATTCAAGTTTAACTCATAATTTTGAAAAGTTTCGAAAGATAAAATAGTGTGCAATCAAGGTATAACTACTTAATATTTATAAGAAATTGTGTAAAGAAAATTATCATTTTAGATCGATACATCGACGTGTTAAATTTTTAATTATGCCTTGGATTTGTATTTTTAAGAAAGAACTTATGTGTATTTAATAATAAATTAAATCATTAGATAATTTAAGACGAAAAGATATAATTGCAAAATCGGAAATTTTATATCAGTTAATGAAAGTCAGTTTCGAGCATACAGAATAATCGCACGTACTACAATTTCTATTTTATGTTGTTGAGTACATATATATGTTTCTCCACGAATATCCCTCCCTAGGGATATTCGTGTCTAATGTATTTCGAAATTTTTGGGATCCTTTTGTTTTGCTTATTCAACCTCGTAATTTAGTATTTGCACATAAATTGATATGGCCTTAGGAAAGATTAACTCAATACATAGAAGCATACATCCAGCATTCACTACAAACTTTCTAGATACAGCAAATAGCAACCCATCCACATATGTATCTATGTAAGCATTAAAAGTACGAACACTTTTCCAAAAACCTGTATTATGCCATACATATATAAATTGAAATCCGTTTTAAGTTTTTTCGCTTATAATATCTGTCTCATTTAACAAATTGTGAATCTTTGAAACTGAAGAACAAGATGGTTTGCTTCATTTAAAAAAAACTATATGCTAAGGATTTCGAAGGACTGACAGTTGACATTTCTAATTTCCATTCATAAGTTCCTAATTTTTAAAAATCCATAGGATATATGTAGTACAAATGTGTGCAGACGTGGTTTTATATCTGATGTAATATTCAAAAGCCTAATGTTCTCAACGGATTTTTGAAAGTTAAAAGCCGTCAGGCGACACAAGAAAATCTATATGCCTTGTGATTATAGTTGCTTCTTTGTCGTTGTTCTAACTAAATAACATAATAAGAAATTATACATTGTATATATAAATATGTGCACAAAACTGATGACAAGTTGTCAAAGAGAATTGTCGTTTACCCAGCCCTGTAAATGTCAATTGATCAGTAGGAGGGCACACAGAAGCTTCAATGTTCATTTAATCTCTCACTTGAAATATTTCTTGCGTCTTGTTCAGTTTTATATAAACACAAGCACTTATATTATAAAGACATAACACGGGTCCATCTCTCTATTCGTCACATACTTAGTGAAATCTGTCACTTTTCTTGATGGAACCCAGGGTGAAGAAATGACATCCGATTTCCGTCTTTTCTTTCAAAACTAAATCTCCCGACAGCTTTTAACTTGCAACTTGAAAGGACTCGTTTATTCCAAAAATGTTCTAACCTCAAAACCAAGAAAACGAAATAAAATTTTATCTCTAATTGAAGAAATAAACACAAAAACTAACTGCTTAACACACACCACAAGAATTGCAAATATCTATATAGTAGAAAAGGACGTAATCGAATGATGAGGTTGATTTACTTGAGAAAAGTGCAAGAGTAGAGACAAGAGGTAATAAATAGTTCGTTCAGAGCAACAACATCAGCAGCAAAGAAAACATAATTATTCACTTTTACTCTCATCGTAAAAATATCAAATATTGATACAAGAATTATATGGCTATCATCAAGAAAAGCCTTTCAAATTCCACTTTGTTTGCTTATTGTGAGAAAGAAGGATTAACTTCGGGGCTTTTATGCTCTTCACACGGCTTTTCACTAATCTAATTCCCAATATTGGGAATTCTGAATAAACATAACAAACCTAAAGGTGCAATAAAGAAAAATACTTAACACTAACTGAATAGTTACCATTCATGAATCTACTGCATTTCTAAATGCATTTAGCATTCAACATCAGAGTTATTCACCATTTCAAAGATTCAAAGAAATATTTACGGCTCACTTGGGATGTATCAACCTTTTCGAGTTGACATCTTTTAAACACTCTGTTCATTTTTGCCCTTTGCACTTGGTCATTTTGGGATCACTATAGAGTACAAGCCAACCTTCGATAGAAAACGAAACTACAAATGTTTATTTTATTTTATCAAGCATCTATTTAAAATATTTATTTTGTTGTGGCATGGCTTGTGCCTCATATATTATAGTAACGGCTACAGATTTACAAAATTCGTAAAAATTGAAAGTGTGCCGATTTCTTTTCCATTTCTCTTTGTGGACTGAAATATTTGAAAATGCTTGCCTTTTGGGACTTATTGCTTAAAATGAGCATGGTGCTTATTCCATTTCGATAAAATGAATATTATGTTGAAGTCTTTTTATAAGTGGCTGAAATGCGGTTGAATAAATGAATGAAAGTGAAGAGATCGTTGAAGTTATCATTTGAATACGTTTGTTATTTTTTGGGGTGAAGTATTATATCTGGGGCAAAAGGCCTAGCTATAATATGTATTTACGTGATACAGATGCAATGTATTTCGATTGGAAGGGCGATCTAAAAGAATACTCGAGTTTGTTTTCTCAATTTGAAGTAGCTTTTGCAAGGGTCACTAATCTCTTTTTTGGGTTACTGTACAAAGTGGACAGATCACTTTCAATATTTCGTACACGGGATTTATTTCGTGCCAAATGTCACAGTTAAGGCTACATTATTTTCATTAAAAAGGCATAGTTAAATAAATGAACTGAATAATTCTTTTTTCATATTTTGCAGTTGACGAAACTAATTAATTTTCTTGGTGAATTGATAAGAAATCAATAAGATAAAAATATCCAGAAGGAATGATTTTTTTGAGGAAAGGTTTATGAAATAGTTCAAGCGATTAGATATTATGTGTGCGGTGTGTGAATAAATTGGATGTTATGATTGAGTATGGAATATGCATAAGATGATGTGACAGTGACAAGGTGACAATGAGAACAGAAGGGTGGATGACAGCGATGACACACGTACCCTACGTGAATTATAAGAGTTTCATCATAATAGAATTAAATTATGGTGGTTGAATGCGATGCTATTGAATGAGATATAGTGAAAGTGGATAAAAGAAAGCAAATAAAGGTTGGATGGAATAGCATTTGAACAGAATACACTTATCTTCTCTAGCTTGTTGGTTCTTCTTATGTGATATGAAATTGGTTTTCGGGATGGAAATCGATGTTCGTGGTGTGAACGGGATTGGCCGGAGGGAGGTTTCCAAAGGATGGATGGGATGGGTGTTTCCGCTTCATGAACGGCCTATCCGAACCAGCCAAAGAGTTTATTTAAGGCTCAAAGGAGGTTGGCACAGATCATATTCAACATACAACAGAGATCTTTTCTAGCTTGGGAACCATAAGATCCACTCTCAAAAAGCCTTCTTTCTATTCTCGGTGAATGTGTACATGAAACGCTGCTAGTAAGGCTGAAGTAAAGCTCAACTCTTTCATAGGGAGAGAAAGAAAGGTTAAGTTTTTCAGGTTTGTTGGGGAAGTTAAAACGGAGTCTTCTTCAATAATAAGACTTCGTGGTCTTTTGGATGGCAAACAGAGAGCTAACACATCCAGGACTAACATCAGCAAACTTTATCCTTCGACTCTTTTAATAATATACACATCATCCATGTATAGCCATTCTGGTGGCTGCTCAGAAGAAGGATTGATATAGCCCGTATTATTGATTGTTGATCTTACGTTAACTTGTAATTCGGACCCGGTGTTTTTACTAGTTGGGAAACTGTTTTCCCTCTGTATTGTGTATGTGTGGTGAAAAGCAACATCCAACTGTTTTCATATACTTTATCTCTCTAAAGAAACCAAACCAAACTAAAAGCTAAAGTAAGCTGAACTAAAAAATCAAAAGAAATACAGACAGAGAAGCAATCATCCTTTCAAAAAAGGGTTGGACTATTATAAACTTGGATAATTTGTTGAAAAAAGACACATTGCAAAGAGATCAGTCCCACGCTATGTCATTGATATCAAAACAAATTTTCTCAATTGAACACACAAAGTGATCTCTACTACTACTACTACTAGCCAATTGTTATTCTCCGCCGTTAAGTCCATCCTTGTTCCTTATAAAATAAAATAAAGAGATATCAGATAACCGGGAAGAAGGACAAGCTTAAATAGACCACTCTCGTCATTTCAAACAGTTCATGATAAACACCAAAGCGTTTATATTATACCTGGACACTGAAAAGACGTTTAGTTCAACCAGTGTTTGTTTATGCCCATTTCCACACCGGGATGTTTTCTATGAAAACTTAACACTTTCTCCAAAAACAACACTTGTGTTTGTATTTGTAACAAGTCAAAAGACGGTTATCATAATATCCTTCTTCTTATACACATCTTCAAGTGCAAGGTCGACCAACCGTGATTGACCCCTACGTACAAGAAGTGAAAAAATAAACTTTGATTATGATGACAAACTTTGTTTCTTTTGGATCTTCATCTGTTTTTGCAAGCAAGTGACTTGTGTCTCCCTTCATTCGTCTGTGTTACATAAACATAAACTAGTTTTTCTATCATTAATTGTTTATGTGACATATTTTCCTAAACCCAATTCCAAATATTATCAATTCAACATGCATACATTATTTGGAGATCAAAATGCCTACTACAGACATCCAAGCTCGTATTCCCCAGCGTTGCAACCAATGACAGCCGGCATGGCTCCTGCGGCTTATCCTTATGAACAATATTCAGCGATGACCCGGTACAGCCCTTACGCTGCCGCTCATTACCCCTCTCAACAATCAGCGGCTACCAAGGATATGGTCAAACCTCCTTATTCTTATATAGGTTCGGTTAATTTTGACTCATTAATAATAAATAATGGAGAATCTTATTTGTAAGTTGAAAACATATTTTTATTTACAATTTGAAATTGTATTTGATTTTTCAGCTCTTATTGCAATGGCAATTCAAAACGCACCTGATAAGAGAATTACGTTAAACGGTATTTATCAATTTATCATGGAACGGTTTCCCTTCTACAGAGAAAACAAACAAGGCTGGCAGAACTCAATTAGGCATAATTTGAGTTTGAGTAAGTTCAAGTTTTTATAAATTCTTAAAACTTTATTAAAATTTCATAAGCAAATAATGATAGGATAAAAATAAAAACGATTGAAGGGATATATTTAAGAATTTGTAACAAAGATATTTTGAAACAAAATTTCCAAGATTTTGATTGCCTTGTTTATTATATACCGTAGATTCGGTTAAATTTTACAAAATTATAAGTAACGACTTTGAAAAATAATTATTATAATTAATGTGTTCATAATCAGATATATTTAATATGAATTTGTCGGGTTGGTATTATTATAATACAAAATGTACGAAAGAAAGCAACCAATTTTATAAATGCCAAATAAAAACAAAGTCAAAAAAATACTTTGTGTATATTTGACATTTATAAAATTTGTTTCCTACCTTTTCCTGTAGACATAATCGATTTTTTTTATAAAAAGAGCAAATATAAGTCACATTATAAATATGGATTCATACTTTGTAATCTTTGTTTTAAAACATTTTTTGTCATTTCTTAAATATACCTAAAAACTGAATTACATTTCTTGATGATTGAATTTTTTTTTTTCATAGATGAGTGTTTCGTGAAAGTTCCTCGGGATGACAAGAAACCTGGGAAAGGAAGTTACTGGTCTCTGGTAAGAAAATATTAACATTTAAAAATCTTTGCATAATATTTTGCCCAGGGTGGAGGATCTATGACTTTATTTTGCTTGCCACCTCAAAAATCAATGTTTTTTTTTACTTTACTTATATTTTTTATTGTTGTTCAACTTTTTGACTTAAATATCTGCATAGATTGGTCATTTTTATGTAATTACTTTTCTCAATGATGATTGGTTTTGAAGTTTTTCTCAGACTAGTTTTGTGAATGTGTCACAGTTGAAGTAAATTCAATGTCCGTATATTTGTAGGACCCAGATTCGTACAATATGTTTGATAACGGTTCGTATTTAAGAAGAAGACGAAGGTTTAAGAAGAAAGATGTTATGAGAGAGAAGGAAGAAACTATGAAGAGGATGGTGGGGGTTCCTTCGTCTGGAACGGACAGAATGTGTCCACAGCAGTTGACTCATTCCTCGTCACAGTCCATTGGCAATGAAAATAACTCAAGACAAACGTCGATGACCCCTAAAAATTCCTCTGGTACGGTATCCCTAATTACTTTCTAATTAGTCTTCACTCTCACACTTTTTGTTTATCATAACACCCCTATACATATGAATATGGGTATGTGGGTTCAATCGTTCAACCATGCAAAATTACTCCTTCATTAGCAGACATAACGGGCTTTTTCAGGCTTATTATATTTTGTAGACATTTAAAACACGCATACATTTATTTTTTAAGGTCTAAATTTTAAATGTACTCACAGTACAATTCATCAATTTAAAAAAGTTGTAACGATAGATTAAATTCCTTAATATTAAATTATTTTAAGCTTTAAAATTATATTTAAAGAACATTAAGAAACATGAAATCGAACGAATTTATTTCTAAGTCTAGACTAAAAGTCTAAAAAAAATCAATGATAGAGCAGGATAAAAATACAAAATAAATCTTTAAAAAATTAAATACCCAGAAGATTAGAATACATTCTTAATGGACTAAAATGATAGTCACTTAAAATAAAAGTTGTTACATTCAATAGCATGTGTTTTTTCTTCTATGCACAAAATGAAGAATATTTCTATATTTTATTAGAAGCCAGTTAAATGATCATCAGTATTTATAATTAAAAAATGTTTTAGTTGCGGCAGATCTGTAGGATTTAAGCTTTTCGTTTATGAAATGTCTTCTTGTAATTGCCTAACAGATCACCAAGGAAGGCTGAGTAGGACAGTATTAACAATCGGAGGAACGGGTGGTGGCAATACCGGAAATTCTAATAACAACAGTAGTAGCAGTGGTGGGATAATAAAAGGAGGACCTTCAATAAAAGCAGAGCCGATCGACATGAAAATCGACGAGTGTCACCAGCCGGCAACTGGAAAGTTCTCCAACAACCCTTCTACCAACGCTTCCTCCAAAGGGTTTGCGGATCGTTTTGAATCCCACAATAAGCAACACACTGGTCCGGATGTCGTTGGAGGCAGCGGTTCGTCAAACTCTAATTTATCTCCATCGTCTATGGGAATCTCATCTCCTGTACTTAGTGGTTCGCCCAATAGTTCCTCTCCTCATTGTGCTATTGTTCCCATGGATCATCCTCACGTTACCCCTTTTAGTGTAGATAGTTTGGTCACCTCTAGAGATAGTCCATCACAAAATCATAATAGTCACAATCACCATTTAGAAAGCCATCATCACCATTCTTCCCATCATCATGGACATTCACACCCCCATCATCATCCAATGAGTTTTTCTAGAGCTCATTCCGTTTCATCAATGTACAGTGGACCGGGCGGCGGTGGCGTTTCCGGATCTTCATCATCTTCGCCCTATTGCGTCAGTAGCGGTCCGATTCATTACGGAATCCAACAGGATGAAATAATGAGCTCTTGTCTATCGGGTAATTCAGCAGCAGCGGCAGCGGCTGCAGCCCAAATTGCCATGACCATGACCCAGAACCCGGTAGTTGCTGTTGCGGCCTCCTCCGACCAATATTCTCGTTCATCCTGGTACGCCGTGGCCAACAATAACAATAACACTGGGAGCTCCAATAACAACAATAATAATAGCAGTGGTGATCATCAACATTCACTTCATCACGATGGAGGTGGGGGTAGTTCCATTAGCACGGGCAACCCGTTGACAGTTTCTTCCGCTTTTGAAAGACATTCAAATTCCGAATTATTTGTTGAATCTGCTACTGGATCTCCTTGTGCACCTCATCATATCGGGTTTCGGGGTGGCTCCTCAGCCTACAGGTCTTATTATTCTAACGAATGTGCATCACAGAAATACTGACCTGCCCCATTTACTAGTTAATTCCTCAATTCGATTAAATACTAACAATTAAAAAGCATTGAAATGTCGTATACCGCACCGATTGTAATACGACCACACAACATCGACGATCGATAATTTAATATTTCCATGTCATATATCTATAGCTAACATTTTCTTGTCTTAGACAAAGCCGACTATTTTAGGGTAATCATAAACTCAAGAACTGCATGTCATTTTCAACTTTTTCCAATTTTAGTCATAAAAGACTGACATGTCTGTAGAAGGAGAGGGAGTCAGCTTCTTTTTTGATTTCAGGAAACAAAAGGGGCTTTGATGTAGCTGTAGGAGAAAACTAAGAATGTCAGCATGTCTCAATTTAAATGTCTTTGAATACAAAAGAATTGTTGAAACGAGGTATTGAAGTAATGAATGCGAGTCGAACCATCTATCTCTATCTTTTCGACGGCATCACATTCAACGATTCAACATTCAAATTTCTACATCCCAATTTCATTCTCATCCGCCTGTTTAACAAATACGTACATTTTCCTACCATCTCGAACAAATACCTTTTACAACATTAATATCTTCCTCCTCAGTCAGTTTACTATTTCTGTATATAATGAATCTCCTCTGTTCTTTGAAACGGTTCATCTTCAGTCAGTCAGCACAATTCATAGTATACGGTAGTTTATTATGAAGGATAGAAGAAGAAGGGTTTGCTTGCACTCGACCATTTGTCACTTTCCCACAATATAAAACATCTCGATATGTTTTATAGATTTCCAACTCTCTGACGAGAACAATCCTTTACTTACAAGCTGTGAGGTCTCCCTCTCTCAAAAGCAGTCAAATCCTCAAGCCTCAAACAGAATCCTTATGGCCGAATTTTCTCAGTACTACTTTCTATTAGTTTGGTAGTTCATGCCAAAAACTAAACTCATGTATAATTCTATAGGAGCTGTATCTCAAAAATCAGTTGAGATATACGATATATATGAGATTCTATAGCCAAACCCTATAAATTTTTCTATCTAAAAAATTTGGTTATTCAGTCTTATTTTTGTCTAACTAACAAAAAATGTCGAGGATTTTACTAAATTAATTTCTTCATACCTTAATTTTGAACTCTAAAACGCTTTAAAAGTATTTTTAATTTCTTACTCTACATCCAACTATGATCCAACTACCTTTATAAATGTGTTGTACTTGTTAATTGTTGTCGCAATAAAATAATTTGTTTATCAACATATAGATATGCACTTGTGATGAAAATACATCTCTCAGCTATTTATAATAAGGTCTAAATATACAAATGTGGAAGTGTGCAATATAGTAGGATCAATGTAAACTAGTTAGTATGTTTTTAGTCTATTTCTATTAGCTTATGGAAGAACTTTGCGTAAACAAAAAATAAATATCTGCTTCGTTGGAAAGGGGTGAACTCTTCAAAAATTGTAAATAAATCTTTGCTATGTGTATTTATTAATTGTCAGTGGTGTAAGTATGTATGTACAATTGTATGCACATTTAGGTCGACTGTGTATTTATGAACTATGATTATACATATAGCAATTCAATAAATAGTTCTTTGTATTTCGTGTACATGTTAATACATTATGATACCACAATTGAAAAGGTTTGTGTGTGTTTTGTTACTTTGAAAAAGCTTGAATGAATAAATATATAAGCCGAACATGTTTAAAGTCAAAAACTACTTTTTTCTTTAATTGATTTCCGTACATGAAATAAGCATCAAATTTCATACAATTATCACATTTAGACTTTTGATTAGATTGTTTTTATATTATTACTGATTTAGATGAAATGCATTAGTGAACATTAATTAACAACTTCCAGGTCCATTTCGCATAGCATGTATGATAAAATATATTTTAACCAGTTTTGTTTATGTAGTTTCAAATTAATAACAAATCTCAAAATTCTGATGCAGCCTTCGTGGAATCACAAGCAATGATCTATTAAATTAATTGAATTCGTTCGTAGAAGCTCGGTCCTAATTTGATTTAATCAACTTTTGCCCAAAGGTATAATATGAAAAGCCTTAGTGCGGTTGTAATCTAGAGCGTCGTGGCTTCTAATATTAGCTTTTTGTCTCATAAGTTGTGGACTTTACCGAGTCCTACAAGCAATTTCCAATCTTATTGCCTTTTCGTCAGTTGTGGAGAGTTATTAGAATCCAGAGATTCATTTTGACTATACGAAAGACTAGAATGAAAGGTAATCATATGCTCAAGGACGTGACTCTCTGTTGTCTTTCAAAACAAACCAATTTCGATTATTATGGTTTGTTGCCCTCAGGAAACCCTGAAATCAAGTCAAATCAAATATCCAACCGTTGATATGGCTATAGAATTTTCATTTCCACACTTTCGACCACTAACCATTGATAGAAATGAATCTAATAATCATTTCTTGATTTATTTAGGAACAAGCTTGTTTATTCTATTTCATTAATTTCAGAAGTCTAGTAATCATGAAGTTGTGTAGAAATTTAGCAGCAGACAGACCCCACGCCAAAGGAGCACAGAACAAAAAAGTCATATTTTGATGAAAATTTGAAAATTCCCTTTGCC
>JAQGBQ010000279.1:0-27573 GCA_034698485.1 Vertagopus arboreus | reverse complement strand
TGTCCTGGATTGTTCAAAATGTGTTGCGCTACTGCAGAAATATTTGGTTTCTGGTTTCTTATTGCAGCAATGTGTTCTTCATAACGTTCATCTAGATTTCGTTTTGTTTCACCGATGTACATCTCATTGCACGTTTTACAATTTAATTTGTAGATACCACATTTTGGGGCTGTAGATTTATCTTTGTAATTGTATAGAATACTTGAAAGTTTTACTCCAGTAAAATACCCGATGTTAACTTGCAGGTCACTTCGTAACATTCTTGATAATCTTTGGTTAGTTGACCCAGTGTATGGAAGAGCGATCCAGTTAGGTTCGTCTTTAGGTTTTGGAAGAGGTGGATTCTTTATTCTTTCTTGTAGTTGTTTCATACGATTTTTTATTTTCCAGCGAGGATAACCGTTTTTTGTGAGAACATCATTAATTAAAAAAAAAAATAAAATATGAATTTCGATCCGGGCAATGATGTCCGAGTCGAAATTCATATTGGTATTTTTTTAATTAAAAACAAAATATTTTCTACGTTATTTTTGAGCAGACCTTGAATTGCTGGAATGAACAGCTGTGCTTACAATATCCAAGACAGTTGTCAGGCCTGACATTTTCTAAAATCTTATCTCGAAGTTTCAAGTCTTTATGGTCATATAATAGCTATTGTACTTGTTGAATTTATATGTGATAACTCTATTAACAAAAATAATCAAACAGGTATAAATTATAGGATACAAAAATATTTTTATTTATTTTTCAATCGTCTTATTTTTATTAAGTTGTTCCATTATTAAATTCAATTAATATTGCAAATCAGCATGTGGATAGTGTTTTGGACTATCATAAATTGACTAAATGTACCAAAACAATTTTGTAATTCTTATTTTATTTATAAATAAAAATCAACGACAAGGTTATATCGGTGTTCTGAGACTTGCTTGTTTATTGATAATTTGTGGGTCCAATTCTTCATCGTCCATTCAGGTTTTTGTAGCATTTCCATAAATTCAGAGTTTGGATTTTAATAGCGAATTGTGGAGCATATTCAAGCATCTTGATTTGGTCGGTTCAGTCGAGCTCGCTCTTCGGCTGAAGCCCTCATTTGCCGACTGTAAATTTAAATGATACATTTAATATTTAATATTTTTATCATACTAACTTTTTTATTTTAAAGACGAAATTGTTCGCTTACCGCCAGCGAATCGGAGTTGCAGGGGAGCAATTTGGTCCAAGCCACCGGGCAACTCGTCGACTTGACACCCCTGAGAATTTAATGACAATTATTTTTAAAAAAGCACAGAAAGTTTATCTCTAGTACACTTAGAAATATCGCTAGTTTGGTTGTTTTATTTGCACAGGGGACAAAAACTTTTTACTCCAAATCCAGTTTTGACAACAACAAAATCTGACGTAAAAACCAGGGACTGGGGTTCAACCCCGGGTCGCCGCACTTTTTGCATCTTCTTTTCATGCAATATTGAACTTAAATATATGTACATTTAGTGTTCATTAAATAAAAATCCTGAACTAGCGATATTTCCAACTATAAGGTTTCTAACCATTATTCAACATGCGTATGGCTTGTTCCCTCTGGGCCTCGCTGTATCTGGTTCGTACGCGGCGTGCTGCAACCTGTGGAACTCCTCTGGCTTCGGCTTCAATTGCTCTCAAGACCCTCACTGCGATTCCCACAAAGTCATCATGGGTCTCCTGGTTTCCGGCTGCTAGATGACGGAGTACATTTGGTGAAGCGATTGGCAGGATGTAAGCCACAGGAGCTTCAAACACCTGGAACTGGAAGGCTGGATTCACTGCTGCGATGGTTTGCAGAACTGCAATCATTGAGGCTGCGATTTCCCTAAGTATTTCATTTTCCGGGGTGTGTTCCATATTAAATTGTACGACGGCGTTGTTGTTCATGATTAAAATATTCGGTTAAAGTTCAAATTGGACTGAATTATGAACATCTTCTTCTCTTTGACCTTTGACATTGGATCATTTGGATCTAATGTAATTTTATTTTTTGATGGTATCCATGGATTTTAGAAATTGTAAGCATTTTTGTTTAACGGCTTATATGGTTACCTTTGTCTGTCCGTCCGTCCGTCCGTAACACCGATTACGGCCGACAGAGTTGACCTATCGTCGTCAAATTTTGCACACACATCCTTTGACCCAAAACTGAGGCTAAGTTCGAAGATGGGTTAAATCAGTCAAAGGGTTGACCCGTGGGGGCTGACCCAAGCGGGTTGCTATAGAAAATTCTCCTAAATTTACCACATTTTGTGAACATACTCGTACGAATACGAAAAGAAACAAATGTTCGAAAAGACAATATTTTATGGTCCATAGAAACAGATTAAGTTGGGTGTAAGTATGGATGACCCATGCGGGTTTCTACAAAATTAACATTAAACCATTAAACTTTAGAGGCTGAAACTCTGAATTGATTTGATAGAAAAATCAGAATTTTAGAAGATGTTTAATTTAAAGTGTTAAGAACGGGCCCTTCATAGCTGCTTGGAGTAGTTTTTAGCTAATAAATTTGCAAGTCTATGAATGTTAATTAATGCTTGTATTTTGTCTGATTAGATATAACTTTGTACGCTTATTCATTTCAAGTATTTTGATGAGAAAGCCAGGTTTTTAAAGT
Organism: Vertagopus arboreus; assembly: GCA_034698485.1. Classification (NCBI taxonomy): domain Eukaryota; kingdom Metazoa; phylum Arthropoda; class Collembola; order Entomobryomorpha; family Isotomidae; genus Vertagopus; species Vertagopus arboreus. Next base: position 24,929 of record JAQGBQ010000279.1, on the reverse strand, counting down.
ACTCATTTATAGTTCATGAAAATTAATTGTAGTATTGTATTGTAATACAGAATAATAATTATTAAATAAAATATATTTAAAATAATAATCTACAGTACCTACATTTTTATGCAAAATCAATAATTTTATACACATTCTGAACAAAATTCTTACAATAAAGCATGTTTAAAAATTACAAAAAAGAATGTTGTACGTTTATTTCCAAATAGTCGAAAATGTACAAATAACATTTTTTAGAAGTGGTTAATTAGATCAATGAGACTATTATTTCTAATTATCTTTCGATTTTGATCTAGGTGTGATACCATAATCAACCCAATCAGAAGCGTCTTCCGAAATGGCCAAAGGGGATGTGACCCTAGGGGGTCGGTATGTGATTGCCCTTTCAGCATCGGAAGAATCGTTGTTTGAGTAACTCGAATTCCTGACTTTCAACTTCTTAGACTTTTTGACCTTTTTTGTCGGTCTTGATGTAGTTGAAGATTTTGATTTCTTCGAACGCTTGGATTCCCTTTTTGGACTTTTTCTTCGATTACGAATCAGGATTTGTTGACCTCCTCCAAAAAAGTGGTTTATTCCTTTCAATAGTTCGTCATTGGCCTTAAAAATGAGTATTAATTGGCAATTTGTATCAAGACACATATAATTATTATTTAATTTTAAAAAACTTACCAACTCGGATTCCAAAATTAAATCCGTATTTCTAGAATTTCCACCAACTTGAAATGGTTTCGCTTTCAATTGGAACTGCAATTTGTTAATTGGAGATGCAGTTGTGTCCTGTCTTATAATACAGGACTTGAACATTAATATTAGAAACAGAAAAAATACGAAATTCATTTTGATTTTGTTTCATCAAACTAAATTGTATTAGTTCAGGTAACAAAGCCTAAGGTAAATAGTAGTTTGATTTGTTTTTAATTTTTAAAGCTAAAAAATTATGAATTTATTAGAAGGAAGCTAGGACTTAGGACTGGCTGGAACTATAATGAGTAATGATTTATGACTTTGAATAATTATTTTTAATTACATCCATTCTTTTATCATAATTTCAAGTTAGTTGGTTCACTGTATAGTTGTTGGGAATAAAAGTTCTTATCTAACGATTCCCGTGTGTTTGTCCCATCAAGACGTGTTGGATTTTCTCATGGCTTTGATAACAATTGAAAGTTAATATACTACGTACTGGAATCTGTTGGGAGATCAACGTGCGAATTTATTAAGCTTCCTTGATAAGCAATACTACATACTGTAAAGATAATTAAGTAATTGCCAGTAGAAATATTGATAATGCTGATGGAAAATACACGAGCTGTACTAAAATGATGAATTGAAAATATTTCTAATGCAATTTTTGATTAAATTCGTCAAAAAATTTATAAGAATCGAAATTAAAAAATAAAGATAAAACAAATTGAAAACATCATCTCATAGAAATAACTAGTTAAATAATTTATTTTAATGTTATAATATTCAGAGGTGGGCAAGATATGTACTTGAAATTAGATACAGATTCATTTCACAAGTCTGATAATACTTTGTACCTAAAGAATAGATGATGTCGACTGAGAATTAAATAAATTTAAATTAATTCAATAACTTTCTGTTTTGGTTCTTCATTCTTAGAGTTCTCATATTTTTTTAAGAAATTGATTTTAATTGCAAGTTTATGAAATGTTTTTTCTTCTGTGGTTTAGCTGATTTGTATGTGACAGTCTAATTTAGTTTTGTGATACTAGACATTTTTTCGTAGATATGTACCATTTCAAATTAATATCTTGTACCTTTTCTGGTCAGTAAACAATAAACAAATTATTATTTAATGTCTATTACCTAATTCAATAAACTGTTAAATTATTGTGGTCTAAAACCAATTCCTGTTTTTTAAATATAATTTGTGCAAAAAGTGTACAATTTAAAAAAAACTCATCATGCAAATTTGGGTTATTTAAATTATTATGTGGTTAGATTTGCAATATACAAAAACTTGTGTAATTCATATATGAATTTATAAGGTTATTTTGCGAGTATAATATTGTATCAGAAAAGGTTGAAGATTACATTGCATTTAGCTGATTTGAATTTTTAAAACTGAAATACAATTTCATATGCAATTATGTCTAAAACTTTGCTACAATATCAACGAATTAAATATCTCGGCAACCTCTCCAAAAATTTAGGTAGCAAGCTGACAGACATTAATTGCTAAAACCAGGATAAAGCTATTTAACTATTATTAAGCATATCTTTACGAAATCATGGGAAATAAATCCAGGAGCCAGCAAATACAATGGACTTACAACTACAGATACAAGTTGTATCATACAACCTTGGTCAAAATGGCATACTTCCATTAATAAGCTCCATTATATCTATTATTTCAGGAAGAGATGAGTTTAGATAAAGTGAAGATTAAATTCTTTGTTTACTGCTTTATTTATTATTGCTGTTGTTTTGAAGTGTGTTTAAGAATACAACAATTAAATATTATGCAGTGTTACTTTACTAATTATAAGTTCTGCTACTTCCAGACTTTTGAACAAACATTAAATTTTTTTTGGAAATCTTGTAACTTTTCAAATGTAATTTTTGTTCCTTATTTTTTTCATATTTTCTTATATTTTCCATACCTTTATAAACAATATGCTAAAAGTTACTGGTAATCAATCTCGAATCTGAATTCAAAGAATGTGCAACTCTTTAAAGGTTTTTAAATGTTTTCAATTATTAAAACTACAGTTTTAGCTAGTTTTGTTACCTTTGTCTATGTCGAGGCACAGAATGTGGAAGAAAAGTTCTTTGAGCAAAAGCTTGATCATACTAATGCCACTTCGGGGACTTGGAAGCAGGTATGATTACAAATTTAAAATACTTTTAATAATCAAATAATTGAATAGATATTTTGAAATACAAATTATTGCAGCGATATCTCGAAAATAAAGAATTCCACAAGCCTGGGGGTCCAATCTTCTTTTTCATCGGTGGTCAAGAATTCTCTCCTGTGACACCACAAGCCCTTCAAAAGAGTTCAATGGTAGAATATGCAAAAGAACAAGGGGCCTATATTTTTGGCCTGGAGACAAGATATTTTGGCCAAAGTCGGCCTACCACGTAAATAAATTTGATTTATCAGAAACCTTATAAAATTTTATTTTTAAATGCTAATATTTTTTAAGAGATCTTTCAACCGAAAATCTGAGCAAATTTCATACAATTGATCAATCCGTTGCGGATATCTCAGAGTTTATAAAGGAATTAAAATCACGGCCTGAATTTATGGTAATTAAGAGTTTTTTTTAAAAAATAAATAAATGATAATTAATTTAAACCTGGCACTAATTGATTTCATTTCAGAACTCGAAAGTCGTTGGGTTTGGAACACTCACAGCAGGATCCCGACTTCTCATAGCTGACAAAGAGTTTCCAGAAATATTTGATCTCGTCGTCGCCTCATCGTCTCCTGTTGAAGCTAAATTCGAATTTCCAGGTACAGCTTATAATTAGATTCATTTAAAATTATAAAAACTAAACAATTCGTTTTTTTTAACTCAGAATATCTCATGAAGGGAGTCGAGATTTTAAATAAAACGGATCCGGAATGCTTCGAAACCGCTCGCATGGGTCTAATTTGCTTAGCAAACCTAGTACAAGGAAACGGGTGTGGAATATTAAATCTGGCTCTAGTCAGAATCGGATTAAAGTAAGTATTGCAAGAGGAAATAGGTAAATAATACTTTCGAAAATATCCTATTGAATTGTACTAAAACAGAATTTGTTTTCAATTTCTTTAGTATGTGCGATGAATTGAACCCCCAAAACACACTCGATGTAGCCGGATTTTTTCAAGAACTTTTAAAGAATATCGGAGCTGTAATCCTAACTAACAATCCTGATCCCATGTATCCGTACAACGTAAAGAAATTATGTGAAAATATCAAGGATGGAGATCCTGCCTTTTCTTTTGCAGGAGAAATAAGGAGAATCGTAGAGTTCAGAAACCAACCTTGTATGGAATTCAGATTCGAAAAGCAAATCGAAGAACTTGGGAAAACATCTTGGGATTCTCCAGCCGTTATCAAGGGCGAAAGACAGATGCTGTGGTCAAGATGTAGACATTTTCCAAATATTCGAAGTACTGAATCTGTAGGCTTAGGTACAAAGATTGCTACAGTACACTTTACGGAGTTGTGCCAACGTCTTTTTTCGTAAGGTTTACAAAACTATTTATTTAGATTAATATATATTTATATGAATTTTAAAAACTTTTCGAAAAATACAGTATAACTGCCGAGGATATTAAAAAGAATACGGAAGCTGTCAATATAAGATATGGAGCTCGAAAGATTCCAGCCAAGTGTACCATTTTTGTCTCTGGAAGTGACGACGTGTTTCAAAGTCTGCAAATTACAACTCAAGCAGAAGCTGGGAAATGCAACCGAGCTATTCATATTGAAGGTTTGCTATTAGTTTACCAAAAGATTAAATACTTTAAATTTAAACTATTCATTTTAATATTTTGTATTTAATTAAAAGGAGCATCCCTTGGGAAAGACAGAGGTGAGATAGAACCGGAAGGAATGTCCTATCCTCCAGCATTGCGAGATGCTCAAATTGAAATTGGGAAATTGATTGGCGAATGGCTAAAGACAGGAAATTGTTGCGTATCCCGTGAGCCAAGGCGTTTAGAAAACTTCTTTGAGTTTTTTATTCTTTAATAGTGAATTTGAAAGTGTTTTTATTCGTGAACAAATTAAAGCTGTGATTTTTGTAGATTTGTAATCATTTTGATATTGTTTTCATTTTTTTGCTGGACAAGTTTGAATAAAATGTATACATAAACATACCGAACGAATTCTGTAGATTTATATATATACAAAAAAAACATTTAGTTTTCATATAAAAAACGTTTTTGGAAAAAAAATAACTGAGTTGGAAAATAAATAATAACATCATTACATTTCACATAATTTCACAAATGAAAAATGTATTGTATTTTTCTCCTAGAATTGTTGCTATTAATTTTCCAAAAGTCAGTTTTTAAGAGAATAAATTTTAATAAAAATAGTAAAAACAGATTTACAAAGAAGATTGCACTTCTTGATTACCATCCTGTTATAAATGTTAAAAAAAGAATTAATCACAAGTTTAGCTTATCAAATTAATGTATCAAACTTTTTTCCATGCAACAATTTACTTAATTACTTAAACTAAAAAGCTCTCTGACTCAAATTAGAGCTTATAATCCAAGATTAAATTCGTTTAATTAATTAGTGGTTACATTTCCACAAAACCAAAGCCGCCTTTGATCTTTTGTTCAGAGATTTCGTGGCTTTTTTAACTTTAAGCAATTCCAATCAAACTACAAATAAATGATTTTGTCCTGAGGAAATTGAATAAAAACCACAGAATATTTTTCGGCAACTATTTCATGAAATTAATTGATTCTAAACAACCAGACATTAACGAATTTGTCACATTGATGTGCATCATGACGAAGAGATTATAACAAAAATATCCCATTTTAAAATTGAAATCTAAGCAGCTCGTGTGCGATTAAAATAAACCATTTTAAAATAGTTTCAAAAAATAAAATGCATATGTAGGTACTTGATATTTTATGCCTCAAGCTTCGATTAAACTAACTAAATATAATAATAATACACTAAATATTTACACTGTAGTTATCCTTATGTTTGCGTCCTTGCATGTAGTAAAAAAGACTTGAGTAAATATTAAACCAATTCCCAAAGGTGAACTTCAGACTTCACAGTTCACAATGAAGTGAATAAATTAAACTAAGCTTTTGACCTTAAGTCAATTACTTAATTAATCTTCCTTTACTGACTTTAGCAATTTATAGCAAAAACTTTACAAATGCATAGTTTAACGCAAATGTACCCACAATTAAATCGATGCAGAATTTTATTGTGGTACATTCACTGTTTAACTGTTTACAAGGTTCCAGCAAACAACATCAACAACACTCACTCTGACAGTAGACTCAGTTACATTCTAAACCTAAGGTCTTCAAGTTGATAAAGTTATGGTTTTTTAAATTAGCATCATTCTAATAATAATATTTCTTATTAAAATAAATGTGTTTTAAGTTTATTAAATGAAAATTCCATTTCTAATTCCACTATGGAATCTTCAATTAAGTTAGAACCTATTAGATTTTCTTTAATATTTAACATTTTTTTCTTATTTTGTTTGGTTAATGGAGAATTTATTGAGATCAATGATTCAGACGAGATATTAATAGCTTTAGAAAGTAATAATTTTAACAGTAATCTTGGGTCGTTTCAAGTTGAAAACTATACGAATTCAAATAGCCGTCCACAATCGCAATGGTTCACACAGTTAGTGGATCATTATAATAAATCGGATACTCGCCCCTGGGAACAGGTTTGTCAAAATATTTTTTAAACTTTTCTAAATACAAAACAAAAATTCAATTTTAATAATTTCTTATGCATTTTTTGCAGAGGTATTTTGATTATGGAGGATTCCATAAGCCAGAAGGGCCAGTTTTTCTCCATATCGATGGGGAAGGCTCGGGATTGTTATCTCCTCTCGATTTTATCAAAAAAGGTTCGATGGCCCAATATGCTAAAGAACAAGGAGCTTATGTCATCGCTTTGGAACACCGATACTACGGTTTGAGTTTTCCGACATCGTAAGTTTAATTTTTAAATATTTACCAATTCTGAGTATTATTATTTCAATTAAAAAGTTTTAAATTTTAAAATGATTTTGTAAAGATCTATCTAAATAGTAAATTTAATTTAACTTGATTACAGGGATCTTTCAACCCAAAATTTGAAATACTTGAGCATCCGACAAGCAATTGGAGATATCGCTTCGTTCATCTCCTGGTTTAAGGCTCATCGGGGATTTGGGGTAACAATTTTATTTTGATATGTTTTAGATTTCTTTTGGGTACAGCAAATTGAATTTAGATTCTTCAGCGTAAAATCAGAACAGGACCACCGCCGTCGAAACTAATTAAGCGCATGAACTCCTTCTTGTTGTTGACCGACACTAACAAAAGTGTTAATTGTAGCTAATTGCGTATTTTTTTTTTTTTAAAAAAAAAACCATTTTCGTTGCTCATAATTTAACATAGGCAGAAAAAAGTGAAAAAAATGACCAAATAGATCCGAGCTTCAGTTGAAATTATGTTCAATGCAATGTTGTGAAGTGGCCAAGTTTTTACATTTTTTCCCACGGTCTACCGTTACTCTTAAATAATAGTTGCATTCTTATGCCAACAAATTCAATGCCACCAAAACAACCAAAAGCAAACTGTGCATTGTTTCCTTAAGTTTAAGTCAACCTATTTTCTTGAAACAAATTAAATTTGATCTTATTTACGATAAAACTATAAAACAAATTAGAGGACATGAGAATTTAAGAATTCTGACGAATCTCACCAAGTCAAATGATTGATCTACTTAAAATATAAATGATGATTTAACTTTTATCTGATTCTTAATTATTATTTTCGATGCAGAAAAACAAATGGGTCTTATTTGGAAGCTCGTATGGAGGAAGTTTGGCTAAATGGTTTAGTCAAACACATCCTAACATGACCGACATCCTTATTGCTTCATCAGCTCCATTGGAATTGAAATATGAAATGCCAGGTTTGATTACAATTCAGATTTCCTTAAATTCAGACACATTTTTAATCAATTTTTTTCTTATTAATTTCCCTACAGATTATTTAGAATTAATAGGAGAATTGATAAACAAGACTGATTCGAAATGCTACCAAGATTTATCTAACGGATTTGCCTGTTTAGAGAACTCTGTTAGTGGCCAAGCCTGTGAAGGACGCCGTTATCATCCCCATGATTTAAAATCCATGTTTAAGTATGCATTTTTTATAGAGTTTAGATTTAATAATAACTTTTGTGATTGAACCATTGTTATAATATTTTTACATTTTGTATATAGTCTTTGTGGAGATTTAAAACCACAAGAACAAGACGATATCGCCGGTCTCTTCTTTACGATTTTCAACACATTCAACAACATTGTAGTCAACAATATTCCAGACCCTAGACTAAACGTGAGTCTTGAAGGGGTTTGTAGAAAATTGACAAATTCTGGAAATGATCTTCCGTTAATCCGGTTGGCCAGGGTGATACAGGAAATAACTCGGGCAAGCGAAGTCTCTTGTGTAGAATTTCGATTGGATAAAATTACCAAATATCTGGAGAGTACTTCACTAAAATCTCTTGGAAGTATTAATGGAGATCGACAGTTTCAATGGCAAAGATGTAATGAATTGGGATGGGTCAAAGGCTCAAGTAATCCAATTTTGCCTTTTGGAAGCAGAATTTCTACATCGTTTCATGCTCAGATTTGCAATAGAATTTTCGGGTAAGGCAAAACTTACTAATTAAATAGTATCGGCAGAAACTATGAATGCATTGGTTTACCAAGTTTTCGTATTTTTAATCAAATAGATTAACTGAAGAAAAGACAAGACAAAATATTAAAAATGCAGATCTCATATACAAAGGGAAATCCATTCCTGGCCAATGTGGGATTTATGTAAATGGAAATGCTGACCCTTGGAGTCGACTTGGGGTCACATCAGAAGCTCAAGTTGGGAGATGCAATCGTGTCATTGTCATCGAAGGTATTAGACTGTCATAAAATTATCGATTGAGTATATTCTAAACCTTGTTTTATTTCATTTTTTCGCAGGAGCAAGCCATGCAAAAGACAAAGGACATATTCAACCCGACATTTCCACAACCTTATCCTTCCCACCCGACCTTCGGCCGGCTCAAAAACAAGTCGGAAAGATTCTTGACAGTTGGCTAAAAAGTGGAAAATGCTGTGAACCAAAGTCTAATCAAGGTGGGCGAATTCTATCAGACAGATATTTCTATCCGATCCCAAATCAACAAAAGCAATCACCACCATCATCACCAGTTCAATCATCTCCAAGACCACATTTCAAGCCAGAACAAAGACAACAGACAACCCGATTCCCACCTTTAAATCTTCTTCCAATCCGAAAATCAACAGTCCCCACAATAAAGATACCGAATAATAATGATATCACAATAGATGAGACAAGGCGCGTGGAGACGAGGGCAACAGAAGATAAGAATCAAAACAGGATCAATATTCAATCTCGTGCTCAGTTCAAGGAACTTACAGATTATTTTGAGAAACATGGAAATGAATTCTTTCCTTCAGAAACCAAGAATATTTCCAATTCTGAAGGTAAAAGATATCGAGTGAAAATTCGTCCCATAACCCAAGTTCCCAGAAAACGAAAACGGAAACAACAGAGGCCAGAAACATTTGCTAAATTCGGGATTAAAATGCAAATGACCAAACCCGTCGCAGATAATAACGAGGATTTTGACAATAGCCCAAATAATAATAATACTCCTAAGGAATTGAATCAGAAACAAAAGCCGTGGTGGCTATATACAGATACATTCGAACCCCGTAAGTTAACCAACCAAGAATTAGAACCCGAGAGGATTAAAGATGAATTACCTCATGATAATCCATTTGAAGTGGCTTCAAGATCAAGAAAGCCAAAGTCCAATAGGAAACCACTTTCAACAAAAATTGGTGATTTCCATGAACAAACTAAAAAATCAGAATCTAATAAAGATCCACTTCAAGATACCCAAAATAATGAGAATAATAACAGTCGAGGTCGAGGCGAGAAGAGGTTGGTAATCCTCAATCTTAATGGAAAGGAACGAGAAGTTTTCATGAATCATTCGGAAAACGATAACATAAGAATTAGAAACCTTAATTTCAGAAAATCAGTTTTAAACCCAGCCAAAACTGTAACCTTAAAATCAAGAAACCCGGAAGAAGCCAATTTAGAATCACAAGATAAGAAGCAGGAAGGATTAGAACATAAGCCATTGAACCCAAGGACAAAGGATGACTCTGATTCTAATGTACAGATTAGCAATAACCATAAAAGCTCAGAAGAAGAACAATTTAAAAAAACAGAGGAATTGCCTGTTCGAAAGGTTAAACAAATTCATAGAAAGTCACAATCCCATAAGATAGACTTTTCGGAAATAACCATTAATTCACACGAAGCTCCGCTATTTGCAAGTAAGCCCAAATCTCAAGTTATAAAATCACAGAATGTCAACATTGACGTTCTTGAAGATATTGACCGAGCAAGAAATCGATCTCGCGAATCACATACTATATCCTCCAAAAAACCAGTATTATTAACATCTACCAAAATTAGTTCTTTTTCCAAAGAAGAAATTTTTATCCCGTCTGAAAGAAACACAAATCCAATGGTAATATTTAAAACATCGAACGGAGATGTGTTTAAAAGTAATGGAACATTTAGAACAGTTTTGAAACATAAATCACAAGAAATTCCACTACAGTCTGACTCTGAGTCCAAGGCCCCAAGATCAAAACCTAAACCCTTAACAAAGAAATCAAATTTAGGGAGCGATGAAAATGACGAATATAGTCAAACAACTACAGAAATAACTGCGGACACTGAAGCTGATTCAGATGCTAATGACGATAATGATAATCCATGTAGGTCAAAGTCAAAGCAAGAATGCAGAGGTATCATATTCATTCAAAATCTTGTACGAAAACATATTGGTCAAAATTCTGCCGAGTCAATCGAAAAAGATGTCGATTTGTCCCAGTCAAATGAATCCGAAGAAGTTGACCTTAGTTTTAAACCAAAGTCTCACGAATCCAACGGAGTCAATATACAAAAAGTAAAATCTTTATCTATAGAACACGGCAATAATTTTTTTATTCAATCGGATGAACTATTCAGACCTAAAGTTAAACAATTACTTCGATATAATGACACAAAATCAGAGAGGATTAAATTCAGCGATATCGATTCTATTGGAAAACAAAACCGAACTTCTTCATCATCTCCTCCACCCCAAACGATAACAACTCCTAAAAATGGTAGTAGTCCACCACCAAGTCCAAAGATCTTTGTTAATGTCAAAGGGAAAGAGGTCCCTGTGGAAAGTCTAGATTGGAGAGATGCGTTAAACCCAAAGGCTCAAATAGCTGACCTAAGTGTGACCCAAAATTCGGACAATCTAGCCCTCACTGGTAGCGACGTGGCTTGGGTCAACTATGGCATTCGTCCTCAATCATGATTATTCATGATGAAAATCAAAATTCGTATTTTTAAGTATATATTATTATTACCAGGTCTGAATGCGATGAGTGATTTAGTGATTATTTTTTGAAAGAGAAATGATCTTTCCATATGAAAGTTACGTAGGTTATTTAATTATTCGTAAGGGATATTTAGAGGTGATATTCCATTGATCACGAAATGTTTATTTTGTTAAGGTTTTAATTTAACGTTTTTACTCACAAGAAAATTACTTGACAGACAATGAATTAATCAATTTGTTTGGAAATAAAATACAATGAATTAATCAATTTGTTTGGAAATAAAATACAATGAATTAATCAATTTGTTTGGAAATAAAAACTATCAGATTAATCTTAATTCATTCATTAATTTATTTTTTTTCATCATTTTTGAAAATTACTTTATATTTTCAACTTCTTTATCATTGTAGTTTCATGCATCGTTAATATTCGTTAAGTTTGTACATTTCAAAGCCTATGGCATCGAACATTTTCGGCACTACTCAGAACCGTTTACATATAAAACCGTTGAACAGGTATCGATCGATGAAACATTTATTTCGACCAAAGAGCTCAATTTGTGTTTTCTATTTTAATCAAAAGTCAAAACTAAAACACCAAAAAACCGGATTAAAAAACATAATTCTGAGACATGACAATCATGATTTTTTAATGCTTTCATATAAATTCATTTCTAATCAAGTGTACAATCGCAAGTTAGGAACTATTATTGAAAAATGACTTTGCCATATCGATAGTTTTGTCGATGACTTGCAAGGTCAACTTTGGGGCTAGTAGGGGTTAATCGAGAAAACTGGAAAATTGCTTAAAACTGTCCCGGGTTGATTATGCAAATTACGTAATGACTAGCACTTTCTTCGTCCGTCCTTAAAAAATCAAATTTTTATAGTTTTAACTAAAAAATTTAGATATTATTTTTACAATCATTTTAACCTAGAATTGTAATTAGTTTCTACTCATAGCTTCATAACGGTTTGTTTGTGAACAGCTCTTTTACTGATCTTTCTGCCTCTGATGGGGAAAGTGGGTAAGCTTAGAGAGTGCCATTTCTTATCGCAGAGACAGCTGCATGCACACGAAATCTAATTATGGACCCAAGTATTTTCTAATTTTTATGTTTTTTAATTCGTTAATTAATTATTTTAACCACGATATTTAACATTGATACTACCCAGCTGCTAAGGTAAGGTTTGCTTTCTTTAATTTCCGTTCCTTATTTTCACTCAAGTTTTAAGCTGAGGCTTTTACGGATTTTATTAATTTTTGTCAATTTTTTGTTGATTTCTTTTTAAAGTTTGATTAAATTCTAAGTTTAATTGTGCAATGATCAATTATTATTAGTTCTACCGCTTGTTTTTGCCGAGTTTTCTGTAATTTTGAAGAGCTCCAAGCGCAGAGTGAAGGTTCGAATACTTCAATTGCAAATTGACTTGAATGTTGCAGGTGAAAGTATGAAGTATTTAAAATTTAAATGACTATGATTACTGAGATTATGAGTCATGTTTGAGTCAAGGTTCCAACGGTGTAGTTCAAATTATGAATCATTCGATGAAATGTAAAGCCATTCCATATTGCTATCTAAACCTTCCCAGTTTATCGTTTTTAATTGTTTTAACTTTTTTAATGCTTAACTTAACAAATGTCAACATTCTCATATTCAAATGTATCTTATGAACGTAAAATGCAAATATGAATGGCTTGGCTTAATGCTGTCTACAGTTAGTTTTATAAAAACATTATTTCTATGCTATTTACATTGATTGTGAGTTCTATAAACAATGTCAATGTTGTACAATTGTCATTTAGGTCAATTTTTATCATTTCACTTGTAAACTTGACTAAATGTTAGTTTCTTCTGTCAATCTTGTAATAGTTAGTGAGCAAACATGGACTACGGTGTTGGTGTGTCTAATCGCTACGCGTTCTTGGAACAGGACGTTGAAGACGCTCTGATCATCGAAACGGTTAACAAGAAAGCGGACAATGTGAAGATTGCTGATGCTAAGACCCCCAGCAAGAAGATTGACAAGTCTGCATCCCAAGGAAAGGGAAAACAGGCCACTAGCGCTGCTGCAGGACCTGTTAAAAAAGGTACATCGTTTTTAGCGGCTAATAGCATTTATGTTTCTATAATTTATTATTCATAATTGCGGCTTTTTATTCATAGGATCCGGAACGGTTGCTTCCAAGGAAAAAGTTCAAGCTCCAAATGGTATTCATTTGCTTTTACTTTCTTCATGGGTTTATATTGGAAAAATATCGAACGAGGATTAAATATTGTTATTGTTAGCTTTTGAAAACGAGGGAAACTCGAGAGGAGACAGAGGTCGAGGAGCTGTTTCTGGTCGTGGACGTGGGCCCAATGGAACAGGTCGCCCTGATGGAAATGAATACGGCCGGGATTCTCGAGGCAAGGAGAATGAATTTGAATCTTCTAGTCGTGGACGAGGTGGTGGACGTGGTAGAGGTCAGGACGAAGGACGGGGCCGAGGAGGCGGTGGAACACGGCCAATAAGAGATTACAACAACGATGGAGCGGAAGAACCGTACGATGAGCCTCGTGATGGGGGTGGACGAGATTTTGGTGGTAGCCGACAGCGATCTGGAAGCATTGAGTTTTACGGTCGTGGACGTGGACCGCGAGCAGGCGGGGGCGGACGCGGAGGTTTCACTCGAAAACGGGAATTTGATCGTCAGTCTGGTTCTGACAAAAGGTATTTGTAAATTCCTGCATCTTAAGTTAAGTTAATTTGTATCTATCTAATCTTATCCCTTTGTGATGATTATTATCTTAGTAGCATCAAACCGGTTGATAAGCGGGAGGGAGGTGGTGCCCACAACTGGGGAAGCTACAAAGAAGATGGAATTGAGTGAGTGACTAATGATAAGTATAACCTCGGAGATCGTTTTAAAAAAAAATTTTTTTTGTTTCATAGAGACTTGCGTGACAATCAAAACGAAGGGGAAGAATCTCAAGACGCTGGAAAATCTGGGGAAGTTGGTCAGGGAGATGCTATTGAAGGCGAGAATGTGGAAGGGTACGATACATCGAATAATGATTTTGAAAATATTTGTTATGCACAATGACTAATAAAGTTTTGATTCGAATGAAGGAAAACTACTGGCGAGGGAGGCGATATTCAAATCATCGAAGGTATTTTGGTTGAAGAACCCAAACTGATGACCCTGGAAGAATGGAAGGCGCAACAGGTACATATACTGTTATTTTTATCTTTGTGGAATATTTTAATACTTACATTATTAATGTAATGTGCATTGTTTAGCAACCACGATCTGTTCCATCTTTCAACATTCGAAAGCCCAATGAAGGTTCTGACAATTCACAATGGAAAAACTTGGTCTTGAAGAAGAAAGAAAAGATTCTGGATGATGACGACGAGGAATACGAAGAAGAGGTAAAATGAATTTCGTAGCACTAGCAGCTCTGAATTCAAAATAAGCTATGTTTATACAGGATTATCTTCTTTTAAATTAGGAGGACATTTTGTTCCTTCAACGGGCTGGTCGCCAGAAGCGTATCACCGACATTGGATTTCATTTTGGAGAAACTCGAGGGGATGCAGACCGAGGGAATCGTCGAGGTGGCCCACGTGGAGGAGGAGGAGGAGGTAGAGGCGGCGGCGGGTTTGGTCGCGGAGGTGGTTTTGGGCGGGGAGGCGGCTTTGGTCGCGGAGGGGGTGGAGAACATCAGGGGCAAAAGGTTTGGAAAATAAAAAATACTTTTAAAAAATATATACAAGTTATTCCAAATTTTCAACTCTGATCATTTTATAATTTCAGGATGATCGATACGCAAAGTATAAACCGGTTCCACGTGTTGACGATGTAAACGACTTTCCCACTTTAGGTGGCGGCTCCTTGATCTATTGAACACCGATCCAGAAACAATCTTGTTGACAGGGGTATTTCATTTTTTTTAGATGAAAGTACAAAAGTATATTTACAAAATACTTTATTTGATTTAGATTCGACAACTTGCTTCCTTAACCCTTTCATTAGTATCTGTCTACCATTGTTCTGGAATGACATTTCAATCTGTTTCCGATTTGGTAACTTACACTGAAGTAGTACGTGTAGCTTTAAAAAGTTTAATAAACCTTGAAAAAGTTAAATCATGCAAATTATGATGTTTTGGTCTTTATAGTTTGAAATTTTCTTGTCAGTTTTAAATTGAGTGACGGGTTCTATACATTCACACAAATAACGTGTCAATAACTAAATCATTTAGTGCTAAGAATAACAATTTCATAATGTTCATATTTCTGAATCGGCATGTAGATTTCATCATTCATGTTCTTGGTTTGTGTTATTCAATCTACTTGGGAAGTCTTGCCTGGATATCTGAATCATTCAATGACATGTGTCTAAATAACAATTGTCTATGATTTTAGTTGGAAAATTTCCTTATCTCTTCAAAATTGATTTTTAAAGGTTGTAAGTTTAGATAACGCAGCTGGTATAAAATCAAGGCTTTTAAGTAGATGTGTTGCTTGGGGGTCACGTAAACAACTCCATCGACCCGAAGCATTATGCATTCTTTCCCGAAGAAATCAGATATGGAAAAAGAAGTTCATTGGTTGGACAAATAAAAATTGTCTTGAGAATTGAAACATGCAATCCATATAGAACATTTAGAATGATTATGAATAATTTGGTTAGGTTAGGTTATGTTATTGAGATCGTGATGTCATTCAACATCATATTCAATTACAAGTAAGAAGTGTTAAAAGTCTAGTCGTTAATAGAAATTAGATAAGAAAGATTTTGGCTTCGGCTTGGGTGATTTAGTTTCTCTGCACCCGTCAGCTCATTCAGCGTCTCCGGCTTTGGATCGAGTATCCTCATATCGAGAAATCATGGCCAAGTCTTTGTCTATTTCTGTCCCAGAAGTTAAGAATGTGGAGGATATATTAGAACATATAGGTGGTTTCGGCAGATTCCAAGTTCTTATATTAGTTTTACTCCTATCATTCGAGATCCCAACCGCATTTGTTGTATTCTCTCCCATATTTACAGGTATGTTGATTAATATTTTTTCCGGATTTTAATTGAATGTGAATTAATATCGGCGCTTGTTTTAATTGATTTTTATTTCAGGTGCTGAGCCAAAGGACTGGACGTGTGACAATGTTACTGTCTCAAAAGATGATATGTGTACATGCAATGGGACTCTTGAGTCTAGTAGTTCGTCTATTGTTTCTGAGGTAAATAATTTTAAATTGTGTACCTGAATTTCAATTTTATTTCAAGAAGTATGTGTTTTTAATTTTGATAAATCTGTGATTTGCAGTGGGGGCTAGTGTGCGAGTATTCATGGGTCTCTGACCTTATCACTACTTTTCAGATGGTGGGGATGATTTTTGGGAATGCTATAACAGGACAATGTGCCGATTGGTAATAAAAAAAATACATGCAATTAATTATCACACGTGACTATCAATGATCAATCTCATGTATTTGTTGAATAGGTACGGTCGACGATGGACGTTTTTAGGGAGCATCATATGCTTGTCATTTTCCACGATCTTGTCAGCTGCATCCCCTAACCTTTACGTATATTCTGTTGCAAGATTTTTTAGTGGAGCTGGATTTGCAAGTAATTATCTAATAACATAACATTAATCTTTAATTGCTTAACCTTTAACCTTTTTATTTACGAAGGTTATGTGGGATTAAGTGGTAGTTACGCGATGGAGTTTATGACCAAGAAATGGCGGATTGTGGCTTCAAGTGTGGGGTATGTCATAATAATATAATCTATAATCTAAAACACTGACCACATTTTATATATTGCAGTATAATTTGGAGTTGTGCATTTTAGACCTCGCCTAGATGAGCTTTGACAATGAATCTTAAACTGCATTTCCCAATTCGATTTTGCTTAAAAAAACACCAGGTTTTAATAGAAGTTGATCTATTGAGATTTAAAACAATATTTTTTTGGGGTTTTTTGAATAAAGTCCTTTAGGTGAAGGGATAATGTTACTAGGAGTCCTGGCTTATTATTTCAGACATTCATGGAGAATGTTGTTGTGGGTATCTGTTATTCCTTTCTCCTTGATTATTCTTATTTTTCCGTAAGTGCATATACAGATTTTTCTTTAAATCTTTAGATACAAAATTATTTATGGCACTTTATTGAAACTTACATTTGTTCAGGTTTCTACCAGAATCACCAAGATGGGTACTTCGGAAACGTAATGTGGAAAAAGCTCACGAGGTTTTTGCCTATATGGCAAGAGTAAATAAGAAAACGCCATTGGATTTAGAAGTCATATCGAGGGTTTCAGACCTAGAAAATGATGATGGTGAGACAAAAATGAAGAAATTCGGTTATCTGTCACTTCTCAGACATCCGTTTGCTTTCACGACCTTTTGCTTGTGCATGATTTGGAATACGTGGGGAATCATGTACTTTGGTGAGAAAATCTTGTCAATAAATGCTACATATAAATTGCAAGAATAATTGAAAGTAATATAATTTTTTGTTCTTGGTTAGGTATCAGTTACAATATCAAAAACGTTGGTGGGAATCCTTATCTGAATGTAATATTTATGGGATTATCTGATGCAGTTGGCTATCCATGCTCGTTTCTTATGAACTCAATGTAAGATTTTGTTCAACGAAGATTTGATTAAAATATTTATATTATAATGTTGTCATTTGTGTCATTTTGATTTTAGATTAACACGACGACAGTCGGTTGCGACTTTTATGACTGGATCCGCAATATTTCTCGTATCTCTTGCTGGTCTTATGTTGATTTATGATGTTCATGATCAGCAAACTTTAGTCTTGGTACTTTGTCTGTTGGGAAAGTTCTGCGCTGCAGGTATGTCACAGATATATATTTTTTTTAAATAATTTGACCTCTTAGATCAAAAGTGAAAAAATGCAGTAAAGTTATGACCTTTGTGGTCATTTTACCCCCAAAATGAGACCTTTTAATTTTTGTTCTCTTTGGAGTATATTAAGCCAAATAATAAAATCCAAAATATGCATCGAATAAAAAACGAGCTCTAAAACATACAAAAATCATAACAATCTGTGACATCGATGTTTCCTATATTCTCAATATTGTTACTCAGGTGCGAGAGCCTCAGCAAGGACATTAACCAGCGAGTCTTTTCCAACAGCAGTTCGAAGTATGGGAATGGGGATGATTGGAATTTCAGCATCGATAACTTCACTAGTGACCCCTCAACTGGCTTACATTGGATCTCGTAAGTTTTTTAAATGACATAAATTGTTGTCACATTTCAGATAAATGTTTCAAAAGTATTTTATGACTTAATGTGTAATTGTAACTTAACAGGTTGGCCTTCTGTTCCTCTCTTTACGTTTGCAGCTTGTAGTCTTTGTGGGGCGATGGTGTCCTTTCTCGTCCAGGAAACCAAAGGGACAGCTTTAAAAGAAAGTGTAAGAAGACGGAGTAGACTTAGTTCAATTGTTAATACCGTCCGAAGGCTTAGCATGGGGGGTGTGAGTGCCTCAGATGACAGAAGGTTATAAAGAGATTTATAATGTAATTGTTTTTAAATATTTAATTTAATATACCAAAACTCAGTATTTGTTCAACTATGTGCATCATCGGTTACTTTTAATGTTTTGAAAATAATCGAACCCGAAGTCTGTCCATTTTTTAAAAAAAATTTTAGTAAATAGATGAATTTAATAGCATTGTCATTTTGTATTTCTTATGAAAATGAAAGGGACTAGATTTGCATCATTTTTTATGCATTTCGTACTATAGGTTAGCGGGTCAAGTTTTTTGCACCCAACAATCATGAACATTGCTACATTTGCAAATCCTTCGCAATTTCACATTCGAAGAGAATGCATTTCTTTAATAATTGTCAATTGTTATATGAATTAAAAGAAGCATGTTTTGATTGTATAATCAAATTCATATACCTTATGTATGTATCTCTACTATGATATAAGTAATGCACATTATTTCTTGTTTTTTCTTACAGTTTAGTTATTAAAAGTTTTTATGTCAGGGTCATTCTCATCTTTGCAGTAAAGGAATCTTAGTTGTGTTCACTGCCATCCACTATTATTGTTATTTGAGCATGCTAGAGATCAAGATTGTTGGTTGTCGATTGCTAAGAAATTCATTCAATTGTTAGTGTGTCGGAAGTGCGTATGGTTTATTCGTGGAAATATCCGTGGAATCTCGACGGCAGTCTAATAATATGCCTCCTCAATTCAGGAACAAAAATGGAGTTGTTAATTTGGTCAATCGAATCTTAACCTTTCCATTCCCTTTTCCCAGTTTAATTTCTATTTTTATTTCAACAATTCCAGTAATAGTTTTGTCACTTGCATATTCAAGCTACTATGTAGACTATCTCAGGAGCCAATCTAAGGGGTTTTTTAGCACTCCAGAAGAAGTCGAGACTTTTGAGTTTATTGTTGGTAAGTAAGTCTAAACGATAAATCATTTTTCTACAAGCTTTGTATCTGAAAATGAAGACATAGTTTTATATTTGTCTGATTTGATTGTTGTTTTCTAGTTGGCTCAGGAAGCTCAGGACCGGTAATTGCAAATAGATTGTCTGCAAAGTACAAAACGCTTCTATTGGAAGCCGGCGGAGATCCACATCTTATGTCCTATTTTCCGACAACTTCTCTTGTCACCCTAAATCTTCCAATGATCGACTTTGCATATAAAACCGTGCCACAACAACATGCATGCTTTGCTCTCAAAAACAATGTATGCATTTAGTTTATTTTTGTTTTCGTGGAATATTTATATACCTTGTCTTGTTTTTTACTTTGTTTTACAGGTATCGCAATGGCCAAGAGGCAAGGCCCTTGGTGGAAGCTCGATACAAAATATTATGGTTTGAAACAGTTGACTTTTACAAGTTAATATATATTTTTACAGTTTTTGAAATAATTCTTACGTTCTAGATGTACATGCGAGGAAATCCCATCGGTATTACCTAAAGCATAATGAACATGTTCCGTGGATTCAGTGAGTTTTGTTAATACCTATTTTACCCTACCCGGAATTTAGATTATGACCGGTGGGCCGATATCACTGGAGATGATAGCTGGAACTATACTAATGTTATGCAATATTTTAAAAAGCTAGAGGACTATCATGGACATGAAAACGGAGGTGGACTATTCTCATGGCTATAATTATAAGAAAACAAATTACAGAATTAAGTATTTGTATGGTTTTGCTTTACAGAATCAGCTCAATACCATGGAAAAAATGGACCGATGCATGTCGAAAAACTTCGATTCTCTCCAGGCTTGGAATATTGGTGGAGTTTCTTTTAGCTACTGTTGATTTTTTTTTTGAGTTTGATATAAAATGATGTTTATTCGGTTTCTTTTTATTTTAGGCTTGAAGCAGGAAAAGAATTAGGATTCGATACTATTGACGCCAATGGGTATCAAACGCTGGGTGTGTATTTCAAGCAATCTATTTTTAAATGTAATTTTTAAAGTAAAATCATATGTCAAGATTCTTGTGTCGAAACAGGGTTCGCTGGAATGGACGTTAGTATGAAAAACGGCAGGAGGTTTAGCAGTTACAATGGATATATCAAGCCGATATTGAACCGAAGTAATTTGAAGATTTATCGCTATGCTCAAGCTCAAAAGGTGAGTTGAAGTTCATAGGTTCATCGAACTGGAAGGGCGTAATCTTGATCTAGTTTATGTATCTAGATTCATCTTGGCGAAGGAAATGTTGCTGAAGGTGTCACGTATCACAGACATGGAGTATCAAGATACGCAAAAGCTACGAAGGAAGTTATAATAAGCGCAGGTTCAGTCGATTCACCGAAATTACTCATGTTATCTCAAATCGGTCCCCGTGGTCACCTTAAGGAAATGGGAGTAAGGCTGATTACAAATATAATGGATTACTGTGATACATGCAACTGTTTTTAAATTCAAATCTCTTTCGCTAGATAGAAACTTTGGTCGATCTACCTGTTGGACAGAATTTGCAGGTAAACATATTTCATACAGAAATAGAATGAGGTACAAATTGAAGTAATTGCCCACCTTTTATATTGATTTTATATTGATATAGGATCATATTTTTACAATCATTGGTCCAATTCTTATAAACAAGCCGGAGTCTTTCGTTCTAGACCGAGATATTAGCTTAAGCACTCTTACAAACTACCTTTTCAATGGATCAGGTGCATTTTGATTGCATTCTATTTCCACATTTCATGCCGAAATTATTCGGAGGATTGTTCTGTTTTGTATAGGTCCGATTGTCTCCATCGCTGGAATCTCTGGACTTGCTTTGCTCAACAGCTCTATTTCAGAAAACAATTATCCTGATATCTACCTAAACCATGTGGGAGTTGGCGTACATAAAACTTTAGGCCGTGAGTCGGATCAAATATTTGGATTTATTCCGGGCACGATGGAGAGCTATTATAAAGAGCATGAAGGCAAGGATGCCTTCTTTGTTGGAGTTAATCTGGGACAACCGAAAAGCATTGGTGAAATCAAATTAAAAAGTTCAAACCCTTTTGAGAGTCCTTGGATTAATCCCAAATACCTTAG
This sequence comes from Vertagopus arboreus, assembly GCA_034698485.1. Taxonomy (NCBI): domain Eukaryota; kingdom Metazoa; phylum Arthropoda; class Collembola; order Entomobryomorpha; family Isotomidae; genus Vertagopus; species Vertagopus arboreus. The sequence continues at coordinate 3,181 of JAQGBQ010000279.1, read as the reverse complement.
CCACTCAGACGATGTTAGAATCATGATCGATGGTTAGTTACTAGAAAAAAACTTCAAAGATTATTCACCATCATTGTAAACAGGTTCATGGATCTTTTGATTAATTAATTAACAAAACTTGTTCTTTCAATAAGGTATAAACGCTGCTCTGAGGATTTACGAAAATACGACCGTGTTTAAGAGACTTGGTGCAACTTTAGCAGCAAATAAATATCCCGGATGTGAGGAATACGAATTTAGAAGTGATTCGTATTGGGAATGTTACGTGAGACGCTACACGCTAACGGTTTATCATCCATGTGGTACTTGTAGGTTAGCATCTTGGAATTATTTAAAACCCAGACATTTTATGCTAATTTTTATATTCATATGTGTCTTTTTGAATTGCAGAATGGGTATTTCTGATGAGGATCCAAATGCTGTCACAGATTCACAGCTTAGGTACGTCTTAGTTTTTTTTAAAATCCTTTTCACATATCGATGCGTTCAAAACTGATTTTTTTTCTCTCAACCGATTCGTCGACAGAGTATTGAAAACCAAGAATCTTAGGGTAATAGATGCATCGATAATTCCAACTATAACAAATACGAATCTGAATGCTGTAGCATTAATGATAGGTGAAAAGGGGGCTGATCTAATCTTAAAATATTGGGAAAAAAAAGAAAGAACAAACAAATGAACGATGAGATTAAGTTTCTTCTAGTCTTAAAGTAATAATAACTGTGTAAGATGTATTTCATTTTTATTCATTTCATGAATGAGTTTTTTTTCAGATCAAATGAACACGGTTTACATGGAATATCTTTCTTTTTTATATATATATAAACGAGTATGTAACAGTACAGCAGATCCAGAATATATATTTTTATAACATTGTATTTTCTAACATTTTGTACAAAAGAAAATGCTAATTAATAATATTTTTAAATCTGTGATAAAAAACAACATTACAAAAACAGCAAAAAAATTCTTAAGTCTCGTCATTACATTCTTTTTATACCTATAAATAGTTTCAGGTAAGGTAACTTTGCAAAATTCTAAACTAAAGCTCTATTGCCTAATTCTTCATTAGGTATTTGATTTGAACAGGTAACATGGGCAAGGAGAAATCTTTGGTTTATCGGTCATCATTTAGCATAAATATTTCTGTTTCATGATTATCTTGTCAAAAAAAACGGAACACGGAAGGTTAACAAGGTAATTGCACCCCTCATTTACATAGCCCAATTCTCCTTTAAATATTATCCGTATAAAAAATCCATCTAAAACATAATTCAGTCTAACTATTTCATTAATTATGATTATAATTAATTTAATTAATTCGGTTCTTTCTCCCCTAATAAATAACAATAAGTTCTTTGACAGATTCTCTAATTAGGAAATGAAATCAAGTCTGGAAGTAATTTAATTTCGATTTAATTTCTGATTCAATTTTTGTTTCATATAAAACTGTATGGATCTAATCTATTCGGGTCTCGGTCTTTCTTTGTTTTTAACTTTCAACATTTAAAGCTCATAAAATACACATATGATTATGAGAGTTGATGAAAAGGTACATGTAATAAGTTCCTTTATGAAAATAGTTTGAACATTTAGAAATTCAAGGGCTATTCAAAATATTTCTCAGTTTGAGATTTTGACAGCTAAAAACTAGTTTTAATGAGTAGTAGTAGTAGTAGTAGTTTCTCCTCTTGTTTGAGGATCATCAACCAACTCGGAGTTGGTTTTAATGATAAGAGCTATTGTTTGAAGTATTGCACTATCAACTTTAGCACTTGAAAAATTGATGAAAATTTCGTCGTATTAAATTATATAAATATAATATGTCCTTAAATAGAAAAATGCATGTTCTGTGCTAGACTACAGATTTAAATCTCAGATTACTCTAAATAAACTCTGCTAAGAGACCGACTTGTATCATATCAATGCTTCATATACAACAACTACAATTACTAATCATGGCACAGTTCTTGTCGATGTCCTGCATGTTTTCAATACAATATAATGCACCCATCGGACTTTCACCGGACTTTCTCTCTTCTCCTTCACTCTCACATCACATGACTATAAATTCTTAAATGCATAAACTGTAAATAATATGTTTCAAATAGTTTAAAACACAAAAGCGTATCAAAGAATAAACAAACTGAGATGACTCAGTTAGTACATCTGTCCTTTTCTTAAAGTATATATGCCTAAATCTCTATGAACTGCTATATCAAATCCCCATCAATGGAGCTCGCTTCATGGTGAAGCGAAGCGTATGCCGCGCTGGGGTTATTGTGATTAGAATTGTTGTGACAGGAATTTTTGGGGGTGGTTAGGGGAATGTTTTCTTCCAAATGGTTAATATGATTCCCGGAATTCAGTTCTTTGGAGTCACCTGGAGTTCGGATTGTCTTTGCGATTCCCTTTCCACCATTTTTCAGGGCTGAGGAGCCTGTCTTCCGGTGTCGGTCAGGTAGTGAAATCTCAAGTTGGTCAGTACCCTCGAGTTGAACAGACGCGAGTGGAACTAGTTTTGTTAGAAAGGAATTGGACAAAAAGAATCCCGACTTAGAGTTCATTTCTAAAGGATTTTGATTTTTTAGAACTAAAGCATTTATTAGAGGGGATAACTTACTATCTAAGCATGGAGATACTATCCGAGGGTTATTCGCGAGGAACTCAACGATTTCCGCCCCGTGTGGCCTTTTTTGCGCATCCAGCTGCCAACATCCTTTTATAAGTTGTTCTCTACGAGATTTCAGAAATTGTAAGCATATTTTATCCACATGTGCACTTATACGCTTTTCTACATCTGCAGTAAATTATCATGATCATTTTCCTCTAGGCAAAGGTAAAATGTTACCCAAAATAATCATCACAACTGTCGAAAGTCACTTCGGTTCTACCCCCAAAGAATTATTATTTCTGGGATTTTTTCAAGGCAAAATGTTTCTCCAGGGCAGGGTAGGAAATAAAAAATGAATGAGATGCATTAGGAAACTATGCAAATGGAAACAGTTTCGTCTATAACTCTCTTGACACTCATTTCTGACTTTCTTCTACTCTTTTTTCAGAATGAAATAAACTAGGTACTGACGTACTCAATATGACGTTACAAATATATTATTATAACGAACGAAAGAAACTTACAGCTTTGGATTCACTCCCGTGGGAATCGAGACCGTATTGCCT
>JAQGBQ010000278.1:0-27755 GCA_034698485.1 Vertagopus arboreus | reverse complement strand
AGGCATTTATGTCGCAGTCATTCATGTCGTATGTCATTAATGTCGCCGGGCATTCATGTCGCCGGGCATTCGTGTCGCCGGGCATTCGAGTCGCCTGGCATTCATGTCGCCGGGCATTCGTGCCAACCTTGGGACTATTTTTTCAATTTTTACTGGCCTTTGAAAAGTAGCCTTCCAATTTTTCACGTTTAATGAAAAATTAAAAGAAAAGTGAAAAATTGCCAACCCTGATTACTTGATATTTCTGGTTCAACCACAAGTTTTAATGCGAAAATCAAATATAATAAATATAAAACTGTTGACTATTTTTAAACCAATTTATTTCCTGGAAAATTAACCAAAACAAATAATTATTTTTACAATACGTGTGCCAACAAATTTCAATATGAAGCACATTAAGGAAAAATCTAAATGAGATAGAACAATTAGTAACAATTAGTGTTAGTAACAATTTGTGAAATATAATGAAGACTCATATTTCGATATCTTTGGCTGTTTTCGCGTGTTATTTACCGACCATATTAGGAGGAAGCGATCTTGGGCCCTTGCCAAGTGCATTTCTTTATGACAATGCTCACTCGTACCCCTTGGAGTACGTCAAGGATCCTGAAGGATGGTCAGATATTGCTTCTCTTATCGGCTACGAAGGATTTTTTACTCTGAAGCAGTTAGTTTTTACAGGAACGTAGGTTATTTTTATTAATATCTCTCTGAAAACATTTTTATGGGATTTGATTTCCTGTTATATCATGAAAGTGATTTTTTTTCTTCAGATTTTTGGTGTATTTGATAAATAATAATATATTTTATCCGGGGGAATCATCGATTCAAGATATTGATATTATACTCATCAGTGGAATCAACATTTCATACCCAATAGGATCGAAACATGTAAGCTTAATATGTATATTTTTAAAAAATCCCTTGGTACATCTCCAAATTGGAAAGGAGATATTTTTTCATTTTGTTGTGTTATTCTTGGGATTCAAGTTTGTAATACATTTCAACGTTCAAATTCTAACGTATTTTAACCAAACGTTTTCATTCCAATCCTATTAAAATCATCAATATTTTAGATAATGAATTAGCATTCAAAGCTCAATTTTACATCATCCCTGTCTTGATTTTATAGCCCAGATCGATACAATTGGCAACAAGTTATGATCGAATTTTCACACCTTCTATGATGCTTTATTATGAAAGTTATTTCCAAGGACGATCCTTCCCTGTAACTAAAAGAATTTGGAATCTCGGTCAAGTTTTTCCATACAAAGTAGACTCTTTTATCATACACGGCAAATCAGACTGGACAATAGTTACTAAAGGGGGTAAAAAATATTGCCTTCAACCTCAACCCAAACAAGGATGGAAATTTCCCATTTGTATGCTTTTAGAAAGAAAATATAATTTCCAAGCATCCGCATGGCAAAGTATTTACATCGGGTGTGATACGGCAGCGGAGAAAAACCGAATTCCTATCTCCACGTGCTTTGAATTCGGTGCTGGTTTACCTCATTACGATGCCGTATCGTCTGGTACAAAAATTTATAATTTTATTTATGGGTATTATGTTGTAAAAAAGCTCTGTATACAATTTTGTACATTTGTAGTTGAAGAAGACGAAGGAGAATACATACCGCCACCGTCTATTTTAAGCGACTGTAAAAAGAACGATGATTTTCTAACTCTGCTTGATCTTCGAATTAATGCGGATTTCAGTAGTGAATACCAAATGGGCTTACCGAAAAATAAGAACTTAGCATGGCGAACTGAACTCCTTGACACGAGTTTTGAAATTGTGATGGCCACTTGTCCCCCAGCCCTTGTTAGTCCTGATTATTACTCAATGCTCAGAGAGATTTATATTTTCATGGCTGAGAAGCTGATTTGGTCGAAAGGTGAAGGGTGGCCCCCTAAAAAGACCATGGATACTAAGATGATGGTCAAAGAAGCAGACAAATGTCTCCTTAGGCTTCAAGCCAATCCTCATGATCACAATCAAGCCCGTGATATAGAGTCGGTAATAAAGTAATATTAAACCATTTTTACATATGGGTAATATTTACATTTTTATATGTATTTGTGTCATATTTAGCAAACGTTTCATTACTATATGAGTTTGGACACTCCCAAATACAACGAGAGTGACATACGAACAGAATTCATGAATTTGCCGGACAAAGACATAGTATTGGAATCTGTGTGGCTTATCTCTAACCATGTGGCTGCAATCTGTCATCTCACTTTCGAATTCACAACAAACTTCTGGGCAGATTACTATCCTTTATTTGCTCAGATGTACCTTAATCCGATGGTTAAGCATTGGTATATACAATTCCTTATTGATATACTTTTCAATCTATATATTTAAGGTTTACAAAGGTCAACGAGTTAAACATCATTTTTTTCTTATAGGTACAACCCTGGAAAATTTGTCGAATTCTATCCTCAACTTCTGGGGGGACTTGATATGAACCAACAGTTTCAAAATTTAGCCTCATGTGTCTCAAGAACTTATGAAACGCAACCAAATCTTGATTATTACCCGAGACCTGAACTCCAATCATCGAAGAGTTAATTTATTATTACTTTGGTTTATTACAATCATTAACATTCAATGTGCTTTATTGAATGTTTACTAAAAACATACTGGATCAAAAGGGGTAATTAGAAATTGGATAGGCTTCATCCTGTTTCTGTTTACCAGTTGATTTTATTTGTATGCATTTATTAACAGAATAAACTTACGTATGAACCATTTGAGCCGTTTTCGTTAATTTGTTGATACAAAGAAAAATGCCTCAAACCGTTTCAAGTTTTAAGTACATATGGAAGCTTTGTGCAGTTCATTTAACTTTGTCTTGAAAATATTGATTTCAGTTCTTTGAATGCACAAGAAAAGGTATGAATAATTTTCATCCGCTTTATCAATAAAGCTATTAAATTATCCAATGCATTTTCTGGTTTCGCTATTCATAACGCAAAAATAATGCGTTGCAGAAACATACCAAAGCTAGATATTATTATGTATGACAATGCGTACCGTCCAGTGATCTGATACGCATCAGTCAATCAATACCTCCAAAATCCTATGCATTTTTGTTTGGGTATTCGTCTCCAAGCTACACCGAATAAAATATGTACTCGCACATTTCTATTCAAGATTAGCAAAACTCTACGCATTCCATCAGTCTTTCAAGAATACCCGAACCCGGAGGTGAACAACCAAAATTCCGTCTTTCCCAAATTTCCACATAGTAAACGTGTAGGAGCATAGCTTCGAATAACTTATAGACCAAATGTCAACACCAACACCGGGAAACTCTCGGAATAATAAAAGTTCTGACAATCTCGTCTCCCTTTATAGCAGAATTCCTGATTACTCGGAAGTTAAACATTTAGGTCACTCGGATTTCATAAACACTTTAGAAAAGCTCAAAGAAGAGTTTAGACAATGCCGTGCCTCTTTGTATACTGACGACTATGTTGGTGGTGGGGATGGGAGTAGTAGTAGCGATATAGACTTTATTACCGAAAGAACTTCAAAAGTTCTTAATATTGATTCAACCTCATTAGAAAGAGGAAGTAGAAATCAGTACGAAGGGAAGTTCATGAAAATAGCGAATGCAAATCTTTCTTCATTTGACAATCAAGGAGTAGGAAGTGATAATAGTAATAGGCATAATGTTTACAAGGACTATTTGTCTGTCAAAGGGTGCGAGTTGCATAGAAGTCCGTTTGCAAGTGCTGAAGCTAATTCTCTTAATTACAATTTGCATTATAACAAGCCGAGTAGAGCTCTAAGTTTTAATTTAGAGGCGAAGAATAATCCAGGGACAGATAGTGCATTTCATGAAGATGAGTTTTATGTAGATGAGATAAGCTCTGGAGCAGCTACACCCAATAGTGACATTTCCAAATGGTCTTCAAGCCCAGATTTATATTATAGACCTTATGTCCCTCCAGCAAATATCGAGAAAAGGTATCAATCGATTAATTAATTCTGTAATCTCCGACTAAAGGTTACAAACTCACTGATTAGTTGATTATACTCTTTTAGACTGCTTCAAAGAAGGTCACAAAATAACAGTGCACCATCCCTTGTTATACAAGACGAAGAGAAGCCTCAGATGTTTAGGGCTAACCCTGTTCCCAGCCACGTTTACAAGCCATTGTATGATTTCATAATGTTAAAGAATCAAAGAAGGTATTTTAGCAAATATTCACAAACCTAATTGAATTTCATTGGAAGAATAAATAAATTAATTGTCTGCTCAACAATTTCATCAGAAGCCTTAAGGTTCGGGAACAAAGTAAACAGAAGTTGATGGCACAAGTAAAACCGTTTTCATTTACTAAAGATTCTAAATCAGCTAACACCCAAGGGCATAAATCAAGCAATATAGAGCGAGCAACTTTTTCCAAGGAAATTTTGAACAATACAAAGCCAATTAAATCAAGAAGAAGTATTGGAACTGCCACATTAAAGACGGTAAATTATTTCAGAGCCAATCCTGCTCCTCCAAGGACCAAAGCCTTAATGGCTGCTATGAGACTTAAGGAGCAACAAGAGTACAGGTACATAAGAATCTTAAATTAGAGTTGCAAAGAAATTTCTTGAAAATATTTAATGCTTTCAGAGAACTGAAAAAGCGTCTCAGGGCCGAGGCTCTATTAAAAAATGCAACGCTTCCCCCAAGCATGGCAGCAAGGGATAAGCGATTAAAACTAACAAATGTAAAACTAGACTCTTTAATTCAAGAGTATCAGAATTCGTACAACAGTAGCAAAGACAAAGACAACAACACAGGCCATAATTACAGAGAGTCTAGTCCTGATGACACAGCTTATACTGACGATGACCGAGCTAGTGAAGATTCCTATAGAACCTCTTCAGCGACCGTAAAGCCATTTGTACCAAACCGGAAGACTAAAAATTTCACACCTTATGGGAACTCTAGACATTCCTCGGCAGCAAATGGGGTGTTCGAATGCACCTCAAATGATAATCTGGCATCTCGGCTTCGAATCCAGGCCACAAGGTTTGATTATTTTTACATGATAAAAACCCAAAAATAACGAAAGTTGCATTCAATCGATTTTATTTTTTTCAATTAGGAAACGTGAGACTGAAAGAGTTCGACGAGAAGAAGAAGAATTACTAAAACTAATGAGGAATGAGAACCGACGAAAGAAACTTCGTGACTCGCACCTCCAAGCTTGGCGAAGGGCTCATAGTTACTCTTCAAACCAAGACATTGCAATGCGACGGCAACTTCGAATGGCAGCCTCGATTCTAGAGAGAGAATCATTTGTCAAGGAAATGTCAAATATGCTCACTCGTGTCCGCAGTGCACCCTTACTTTTGGAAGGCGTCCGCGTAAGTAATTTATTGACGGATTCATATAACCAATCAATATATGCTTATTTAAGCCAATAATAGCTCTCAATGTTAGTCTATAAAGGAATTCAAAGGTATGCAACCTTGTGGTTCTAGAACTTTTGGTTATTTTAAGAGAAAAAAAGTTTTAATAAACGGAATGGATTTGGAACACGCAAGAAATTTTTATGCATTAAATAAAAACCTTATAGATTTTTATGCATATATATATATTGGCTACAAATATATTAACAAGTTTGTATCAAATTACAGCCTATCACTGATTCCAGTCTTTTGTCCTGTTTGTTTAATAGGAAAGAAGATTTGAGCCTTGTAAGAAACACAAGGAAGAATGCCTTCAGCTCACTGATCGATCAAATAACAAGCCCGGAACGCCGAGATTTATCTTACCGTCTTCAAGACATTGTGGTAATTGGATGTACGATCGATTCGGGGATGAAAAGAGCGAAAATGCCATGGCTGAAGGTAGTTTGACCAATTCTGATAATGAGTGTGTGGGAAATATTGCTTATGATTCGGAGGAAGACAAAGACCAAGAAAATACTCGGGTGAATGAAACTGAAGCCATAGCTAAGGAACATCAGAATGGTTCTGACAATAGTGATAGTAGTGGTGAGGAAGATAATGATGAAATCAATCCCAATAAATAAAATGACAATCATTAAAAATAATACAATTCAAAGATGAAACATGATTATGGTGTTTAATAGTTATAAAAAGTAATTAGTGGTTGCAATGTATAGAAATATTCAATTTGTACTCGAATAATAAAATTAAATGATTGTAGAAGCCTGTTTTTTTGGTGCTTGACTTATTATTAAATGAAAGAGATTATTTACACCTTTTTTATTCCGATTTCTAATAACTTAACCTAAAAAAGTTTTCCAAAATTTAAATATTCAATCACAGTGGACTTGACAGCTAATTTTTTTATGGTACATATTTATTATCCAACTTTTAATTGCAGTAATAAGCTCTATCGTCACTTGAAAAACCAGATTACAAGATCTTGAAATAGAAATATGTAAATTTTCATGGTCAACGGTTTAAAACTATTGATGAAATAAAAATAAGAACCCATTTGATAAGCTTGCCATGTATAATAACTGAAAGTGTGATTATTATAAAGGTTTTTTAAAACAAATATCTCAAATAAATTCGTACGTGCATACGAGTATAAACAATAAATTAATGAGTATCCTTAAATATTTCGATAAATCCTGAAGTTGGAGTCCCATTTTTAAATTTGTGCTCGTCATTTTCAGGTAATGAACCAATAATTTCTGGTTTATCTGTGCTGTTATTTATTTGCCAAAGGTTCATTATTCCGGGAAGATAACCTCTAGAAAGGGCAGTCAGTATTGGCAGAATCACCATCCCAAGGGCGCTGTTCATAAATAAACAAAGTCATTAACACTTTCACAATAAAAAAATGTGTGATTGAGTAATGTTTTATTTATTACAAGAATGAGAGACAGATAGATAAATTCGTAATCGTTTTGACCCTTCGATAAATAATTGGGATGGCTTTAGGGTTTGTATCTCGCATCCATTTATAATCCGTATTTAAAAGAGGAGTGTCCTCTACATAAAATCTCTTGTTAGACATTCTATTGTTCGAACAAATTATGTTTACCTAGTACAAAAAGTAGGTAATCAACACGATCAATGAAACATAAAATTTTGTACTAAAGTTCACAAATGATTTAACAAAAAGTAAATTAGTGTAAATATTACTGCTACCGGAATAATCGTTAATACTACAACAAATGTATTAAAGAAATGCGAAGAGAATTATGTAGTTTTTAATGAGTAATTGGATAAAATATTCTTTCCACTGATGATTCAAGAATATGTTTATATAATATGATATGTACATATATAACTTATCAACTAAAACTAGACTGTCAACAGCCCAGAAATGAGTTCGTCGTAACCTTGCTTGAAGTTTGAAGAATTCATGTGAGAATGAAACCTGATAACTGACAACCTGATGGACAAGGGGACATTTCGTCTGACACATTTAAATAGATTCATTACACTCTAAAGACATAGAACTTGTCCAAGCAGGAGAGATTTGTGTTTTCCTTTACTTTAAAGTTTCGATAATCAATATGAAAAATCACATATACAGCATCATATTCTTTTTTAATAGTTTAATCAGATTTCGATGCAATGAATATCGTTAATCAACATCTAAACCGGCATCCTTGTATGCATCCTTAAAAAATAAATACATATTATTATGGGAATGTTTGTTTACTGTTTACGATGGAGAATATAATACGCAATCATTTTTTGTAATCCATTGTTTTTATGTATACACATTCTTTTAGGCAAAATTATGCAGGTCCAGGTTTTAAAGTACTTTTTTATATTTTGCTTTAGATGAACTTTTTTTACGTTTCTTGGTTTCAGATGCTAAAATTTGCATAACTGAATTTATTAATAACCAAAATATACAAAGGAGCAGAAAATTATCACAAATCAACAATATCTACTAAAATTGCTTTCAAAATCTATATTCCAATCAATCTCAGGACTTCTACTAGCTTTGAGAGTTACAAAACAAAATCATCAAAATTTGGATTTAATATATTATAAGCTCATCAGTGATACAAACTATATATATACCATACATATATAAATATTATTGAAAGCTTCTTGATAGATATTTATTTTTGGAGTTTTCCCCTTGAGATTCATTAAATACTCGTATTAACCGGATTGTTTGTCACATCGTTTTGGAGAATCGGTGGCACAATTGTTGTTGTTGTTGTAGTAGTTGAAGCAGTTGTTTCCAATGTTGCAGCACTTGTTGACACAATTGAAGCTGTTGTTGTGGGCACCACGGGTCTTGGAACTATTGGTGGAAGCATTGCATTCGATTTCAATGCAGCACCGATTATAGCAAGTAGGATAAAAAATGAGATAATCCTGTAATCAAAACTTTGATTAGTTTAAAGTACATTCATATCACTACTTATTTCAATGTTATTACGTGACTCCGATGAAAACAATCCATTGGAATTGAGCCTTTCTTTTAGACCTCCCGTAAGAATAGTCCGATTCCAAATTGCATTCCTGACTTCGTGTCCAAATGATAGGATTTTGAATCAAAGGCGTCCTTTCGTCCCTTAACCTCGTCTTTTCGTTGAATGACATAATAATAAATTCAATCCTTCTTGGACTGTATTCTCGTATTTTCGAAAACTAATGGAGAGAGGATGAAAATCAGTAGAGATATAAAATTATTTTCAGTAGTCCTATTCTACTTTCTAGGGGAATGAACTGATCTTATACAACCTAATATAATATTCACCTGTCATTCAATCCTTTTGAAAATTGTATTCTAAAATTAATTCCAACTCACTCTTAAACTCGTAACCCACAATTTGCAAATTGATCTCAATCTTGGTCTGAATGTTACAATAACGCTCTCATTATTTTTATGCGGAAGAAAATAAATAACTTTTGAGGATCACATGATTTTTGCGTATTAGTTTGTCCTCAAAATAATAAACACAATAAAATGTTATTTTCTAACTCGGAGCATCGCAGATTCTCTTGGATTGAATAACAGAGTAACCTGCTTTTAAAAAAAACGAGTTGGTCAGGTGGGTTGTGGTTAATTCAACTCTTCGACATATTAGCATGGCATTTACATGGCTTCACTTCTACTTTGTCATTCTTTTCATATACAGTATTATTTTTTTATGAACTGTGCACCTTGACGATCGGGTTTAGTAGTTAATGCCTGGCTGCCTGTAAGCTCTTTAAGCATATTATTTATTTCGCCGCAAGCATTTCTACCTGAATATTCTGAGGATTTTTTTTAAAAAACTTTAGGAAGTTCTTGTGATGTTTTGATGCGCGAAAATGGTCCAATTAAATAAACTTTGTTCAGCATTGAATGATGCACTTTGGTATTTTAGGAATTTTAAGAAATGGGAAATCAAATTGGAAATTGAAGCATCAAATCTGTTACAAATGCTTGATTGACTTTACATCTAATTTCCTTTTGGTAACAAAATCTGCCGAGTTTTTAATTTTAATCTCGAATTTTAAGACTTGGATCTTATTGTAAATTTAAAAGTTAATAAAAATAAACCAACAAAAACACGCGTTTAATAACTTAACCCAGGGGCCATTGGATGTTTGCTCGAGTGTTGAAACGTAGCAAATTCTAAATTACATGTTTAATTACCAGCTCGATTTCTAACAATTAAGTCTATAGACAGATTTAATTTTGTTTTCAACAAGGTTTGATCTCTGATTGACTTGTTAACAGATTGTGATTTATTATTTCATGTAATACATTGTTATTTTATTAGCGGCTCACTGATGATTTATTGGAGTAAACCCGTTGAATAATAATTTTTAGCATCCGGATATTTGTTTGGTTACTTTGTTTTTATATTTGCTGTTAATTTGTTTAACTCTATTCATCATCTTGATTTCTTAAATATCTAAATTGTATTCAATGTTTTTAAATTGCAGATAATGTATTAAAGTATCAGGTTTTGTTAAATTTAAAACTTTTCTAAACTGGAAATAAGTTTATCAGCTTAAGGCCATCTAATATTACAATTTATTGAAGAAGATTACGATTGCATAATCGAATTGGCTAACAATAAAATGTTTTTTTCTTTCGTCGTGATCAAAGACTAAAAGCTAAAAGCATTGTTCAATGAAAAACAATTCTAAATGTTAAAATACCACCCTCGTAGTAAAACACTTGCACATTTAATTATTGTGGTTTTACAAATTGCAAATGCATTTATACTTTTATAATATCTCTGATTGTGATTGCCAATCAATTTTTTGGCAAGACATTTTTCTTCTTTTGACAGACACTAGAATATTACTATTAAGAATTGCATAACCCCAACTGACATAAGAGACATGTCAATATAAAATATTCCCACAAGCCCACAATAAAAGTAGGCAGAGAAACAAAAAGCAGAATCTAATCTGACTCTATCTTCAGGTGACACTTTTAACTCGAATCTTGTCATGAAGTCTGAAATCTCGTTCGAAATCTTATCCCAAGATAACGAAATACTTCATCTGCATCTACTTATCGATTAAAGCATTAACTGCCTAATAATAATATTGCGGTACGTATAAAATTTATATTAAAGATGTGGTTGGGTTACCACAATTCAAATTCTTCAAGCTCTTATTATCATTCTGTTTAGTTTGGGTCTTGACTCATCATTCATCATCAAAGACAGATTGGTTTGTTCTTGTTGCCATTTGAGAAATACTTTCTAAAGGCTTTTGTTCAGCGAATGCATTTAACTGCATTTATCCATTTGCCCCCTGATGGATCTTATCTGTTGGTGCAAGCAGTTTATGTTGATGTAATGATTCTTAATAATGTTAGATTCGAGTTACCTAGCTTGGAGTTACAAGTAGGAATGTATTTTTAATTCGCGTTAATATCTTTTGGGCGTGCTGTGCTCTTTTTCTAATGAACCTCCCTGATATAAATGGATGAAGAAGGGAATATTATGAATTCTGCTGAATAACTGCAGAACACAAGTGCAGAATTTGAGATGCAGAAGCTCTTTGTACTTTTGATTTTATGAAGTGAAACCTTTTGAAATCAGAAATAGTGCATGCCTTATTCTCTACGATCTGCCACAGGATTTGAGAATGAAACTGAAAGTTTGCAGCTAACTCAAGCTTATAATATATTATGTGCATATTTATATTTATATGTTTCAATGCTTTTAATAAGTTTAATTCTTTATAATAAATATATATTTATAAAAAATCATGTTGAGGTGTATGATTAAACGAGACTCGATGATAACTCGAAGGATAATGGTACTTGCGTTGGAGGAAAAAGTACTCTTGCATTGTTAAACTTTAATCCACGGGGTGAACTGGTTGATTGCAAGACTTCTTGAGCATAAAATAATTTTGTGTTGTAAAGATAGGGTAACAATAGTCGATTGGTATTGGGTTCCCTTTTATGATTTTGTATTGAGGATTGACATTCGCAATCAGTAACTAAAGTATCGACATAATCTCTTCAGCACTTGACCTGCAACTGTGTAAGGTGAGACTCGGGGACAAAGACACATTTTTATACATAAATAGTTGACAGTCGTGTGGATTACAATTTTCAATCTTATTATTATTAAGTTTGTGATCTGGTTTTTAGAAAGGACGATGTAACAAGTGTCGAAAAGGATCTATTAGTGGAAACTGCCATAATATCCTGTAAAGGATCATTTCATAAGGTACGTAGTCGTAAATACCTAAATCCGGTTTTTTTAAAAAAGGAAGAAAAGTATAGAAATAATAATTAAGCTTCTTTAATAATTAACGTTTTGAGACTTAATTCAAAAACGAATTTATCAATCATGTATGGAAGTCATATTTAATTGTTTCTAATAACTTTAAGAATTAAGATAACCTTTACGATTGCAGTTTTTGGTGAATTATTGTGCGAAAAAGCATTATCAATTATTATTGTAAGCACCAAAAAATTTGAAATATTCTTATTGCCGGAAACATTCTTAAAGCCAAAAAATTGTCCGACTCGAATTTCTCTTAACATTTCTTTGCAATATTATAAACATACATAGGGACTATTACTACTGCGGTTATCTTATTTTCTTATGCACAAAGCCATAATCCACGGTTGAAACTTTTATATGAATTGTAATCGATATTTAATTATTTAATAAGGATATCTATGTATTACACTCAACATAACATTTAATATGAATTATTCTTGCAAGAGGTTAAATGACTTAACCACATGAACCACTCGCTATAATCCCTGCATTAAATTATTGCAGATTAATTCAGAAAAAGTTGGAACCAAAGATCCGTAACGAACTTTCCTCAAGTCATGGTTCCCCTACTTCTATGCCTTTTGGCATTACTAACCTCGCAATCATTAACACAAGCTGCAGAAGCCTTTGATGAAGGATTCGGATTAAGAGAAGTCAAACGTGTCCCTCGGAACAGTGACTTGGCTAATCAAGTGTCCCCGCAATTAATTCAATCTCGTAGTCTATTCAGTCTACAAGGAAACCACAAAGAATCTGATGACCTTTCCTTCGATTTAATGCCCCAAGCCCAATCTTATTTCATCGAACCTGAACTCCCAACCACCACATCGGTCAGACCAATGTTCAAAAGGCGAAAGACCCTACGGCCAATTAGTACTGCTGAGGCTCAAAGAAAGAAAAAAGAATTGGCGGAGGCAGCCGAAGCGGCTGAAGCCTCTGCTAGTGGCAATGACAACCCTGAAGAATTGCCAGCAAGAAAACCCTTTAAACCAATTAGGCAAATTCACACTACCGGCTTCTCTAAACAAAGGCCTTCTGGTTCTCAAATAGCGCAAAGGCCAAGAACCAGAGCACAAATGGAGAATACTAATCAGAAGAATAATGAGAATGCAAATAATAATTATGAACTTAATGAGATTCCTACAACAACTGAAGGTCAATATGAGCCAACGCCTAGTAAGGAAGTTGACAATTTTAACATCAAGTCCGGAAGAAGTTTCATGTCCGGAAGGAGGAAGAAGATCAGCCCGGTTGCTTCTGCTCCACAAATTAAAATTGATAGACCAAATCGGTTCCAAACCAGAAGAAATCTTAAAACTTTTTCCTCTACTACTGTTACTACTCCTTCAGAAAATCCTGTAACCGAAGCTAGTCAAACATCTCCACAAGAGTCAACCCAGTCAACTAGAAATTTGAGAAATGGTCGACCTGGTTTTGTTCTTCGACCAAAACCTCATGGAGCTGAATCATCCCCTTCAGTTGAAGATAGGCCGCTTAGACGAAGGAAGAAGCCTACAACTGAAGCCTCTGCAGATGACCAATCTGTTCAGAATACATCTGAAAATGGACAAGTCAGTGAAGCCCCAACTGGTCGAAAAATTCCATCAGATAATACCGCCTTCCAAAGAAATAATGGGTTTCAACGACGCCCTAATCTGAGGTCTAGACAAACAAGACCATCAGAATCTGAAGTCTCTTTAACACCTGAAGGACCCGATCATTTCCAGATTTCTGCTGATAATTCTCCTGTTAGTATGAATATGAGACGTCGTCCAGGAAATGCTAGAGCTGTTGCTCTCACAGATTCTGTTCATGAGTCCTCCGATTCAGTTGCAGTTGTTGCAGTCAGTACCCCTGAAGAAGCTTCACAAAATCCTGAATCCGAAACTCCGGCTGATTCATACCGACCTCGAAATCTGTCACACAGACCTAACCCATTGGACAAGCTTACAAATAGACAAGCTTCTGCCAGAAGGTTTCTGACTCCTAAGAAAACTGGGGTCACTACTGTTGCCCCAGTTGTAGTAATTAGCTCCAAGCCGGGTCGGAGGTCACCACTTTCCTTGCAAAATTTGAGGAACCGACGACTTGGAAAGCCGGATGTAACCACAACTGAAGTAACTCCTGTTGAAATACCCGTATCCGTCGATGCAAGCAATTCAACAAGTCAAAATGGTACTGATCTGGCTAATGATAATCATGCTCAGCCAGAATTCGATTCCGAAGAGCCGATCGAAAGCCCGGCTGCAGGAAATAGGACGGGGACAGGTGAATCTCCCGAAACTCCAAAGGTTGAAGAAGTGCAAATCCCGAAAAGACCTCTTCTTCCTGGACAACGAAAACCCCTAACGGGTAGAATACCTTTGTTGTCCAAGCCTAAAGTTGTAACTACAACTCAAAAACCAGCTCATGAAGAGACAACTCCAACTCCTACTTGTGAGGATGGCAAACGGTATAATAAGGTACTCAGGAAGTGTATTCCCCCATTTGCTCTAAGGTCCGGTTGATTATAAATTCAGTAATTAATTAAAAGGGAATAAATATTTTAAATTAAAAATATGCGTATTCTTTTTCTTAGTAATCATTACATTTTGTTTCCCATCGATTCTTTAAACTTTATCGAGAATTATAGGAAATTAAATATTTTACTTTAGTTATAGATTATCAGAAAGGTTGTGAAATACATTCTCACTTAAACTGCATAATATATTTAAGAAGATCTAAGGAGTATTATGCATATGAACTCAACAAATGCCATTCGGGTGAGTTACATACCAACCCCGATTATATTTCAGCTTTGAGTCAGTGTCACTTCCTTTGTATATTAAATTAGAAATATTGAGTGAGATGTGAATTGGTAAGAGATAACAAAAGCACGTCTTCGTTTATGATATATATATTAATGATTTGCTGGTCAAATTTCAGTTCTGAATTTTAGAATGCATCTCTACAGGGTTAATAAATACTACTGGGCTCCAGTTTAACTTTGGAATCAAAGGCTGAACGAGATATGCGAACAGTAAGATTTACAATTTACAATTACCCTGTAGATTATAAAATCATAAACAGAAATTGGACTCCTTTTTCTGAACTCTGTAAACATGCATGGAAAATATTAAGTACCAACTACCAAACTGCTGGAAGAAACGACGGAATTCTCATTCCTAAACCAGATCTTGTCCAAATCCTAAAATCTGGGGTACAATGTCAATCTGCAGCTATTCGAGATAGCTTTTCTTTTTATTCAGACCCTTTTCAATTAATCACTAAAATAAAATGTCCCAGCTATTTCTGAACAAGTACGGGGGTGATTACACTCGAATAAGTCCAACAAAGCCAACAAGATACATGCCTTGGTCTCCAAGAGAAGTGGCACTTCTTGTTGGAAGCGGATATTATCAACAGGAGTTTGTTTGTAAGACTCAGCTTCTCATGGAAAATTCTCGGGTCTTGAAAGCAATTTTGACTAATGACGATGATAGTCACGATGAGAACCAGTACGAAAGTTGCTCTGAGCGTTCTGTCAGTACCAGCAAAACTTCACAGAGTTCAACTGACGATCAGCGATCTGAAAGCACCAGTGAAACTTCTGAGAGTTCAACCGAAGATGCGATTCCTATCCCTGACATCAGACCAGAGGTTTTTCGAGAAATTCTTGGGGTAAATTATCTTATTTTTGTTGCATATAATGTATATTTCAGTGCTTTTGACACAAGTCTAAATAAAATACAAGTTATAAGTTGTATAACCTAAAATGTTTATAAATTTTAAATACGTACACTTTTATGTTAAGTTTTATAAAATATTATACTCATAATTTCACAAAGTATGCATTTTATATTGTATTTTTTCAGTTAATGAAGTTTAAAGAACTGACAGTCAAGATTCCATTTGTGAAACGACCGACGGAACTACTTCCAGTTATTTATCGGTCAAAGGAAATCGTTCTTGCAGCCATACACTACGAAATGCCAAAAGTTTTGAATTTGTGTATCAAAGCAATTCTGAATGATCGGGACAACTTCATAAAGCGAGGAGTTACGCTTTACGAGGCTATTAAAGAGCTGAAAGATCCTGAGGTCGTGAAAAAACAAATTATCTTAGAAGATCATCTAATCCGGTAATAATAACAAATTATTGTTAAAATATTAATTTTACTACCACCGGGTATTTGTACATTGGGAATAAACCGGCCCGTTAGAACCCCAGAGACTAATAGACTTGAATGCACATAAAGATTTATTGAATGGTTTCAGGTGGTTCGAGTATATTTCCAAGACTTCATCATTTGACGAATTTTCTCTCGAAAGTCTTCATTTCTTTATGGAACACAAGCATTTTTATGTTTCCAATGAAGCTGACCTCTTTTTGAACTGCGTCAGGTAGTCAAATATACTCTCATACATTTATACATTTTGGATACACTCAAGATCAGTATTTTAAAAGATTACTTATAATATGATTAGGTGGGCCGAAGTCCAGTGCACAAAGGAGGGGCTTTCTCAAACAAGAAAGAATCTCAGAGCAGCCCTTGGTGACCTAATTCAGAAGATCCGGTTTCCACTAATGACTCGGAAAGAATTCACAAAGGAAATCGAGCCACTTGGAATTTTGAAACCGGACCACTGCAGGAAAATGCAAGAGTACTTTAAACTTTGGGCAACGGACAGGTACAGTTCTATGAATTACGAGTTAAAAATGGAGAGTAAAAAAATATTTCGAAAAAGATGATTATTGTTGATTTGATTTTAGAAATGATGCAAGAAATCTAGACCTCCCCTTTCAGAAAGTTCCACGAACTGGTCAGCTTTTTGTAGCCAACATTTTTCGCCCAAGTGAATCCAAGAGACAATGGCATTCTTTTCCAGAAGATTGGGAAGTTGTGCAGTGAGTTATAAATAAAACATGTAACAAATTTTTAAAGATTTATGTGCGCATCCAATGCTGTTATTATTTCAGGTTCAAGGCTTCTCGACCCATCGAGATAGATACAATTGTTTTGTCAGGAGAGTTGGATGAGTCTCAAAAGCAAGATGATTTGTTGATCACCTTCAAATGGAATAGTCTTCAAGGGTCGTCGAAAACAGTCGAAATCATCCAACATTTAAAGGCAAAGAATCCTCATAATGGTGTGATTTACATAAAGTTGAAGACCCCTTTGATGATGAAAGCTGGCAAATGGCATCGCCTCCAGTTTCAATTTACTAATGGAGTAAGAAACGACGAATGCAGTTGTATTATATTTTAAAATGCTGAAAAGGTTCTATGTAAAATTTAAAATACTTAATTTCCATTTGTGTTAAGGGGATTTTGAGCAATGGGTCCAAGAGTGAGTACATGTCTCTTGCCAATGCGAATGTATCGGTTTACTGTAAACAACGAGGGAAGGTCAAGATCGATGCGACGAAACATCCGGTTAGTTGTTGCTTCCGGGGATTCAAGTTTCGACTTTTGAGCAAACTCATTCCCAACTATTGATCAATTAACATGCACATGTTGAATTTCACTTATCGATGACCAACAAAAATTAAAGTTTGCTGGCCGTGTCCGTGTCATACATTTAATATCTATTCTTCAAGCAATCTCATATCTCGTATCAAAAACATTTTAATATAAAAATCTTTTGTATTTCTATAAAACTTTACAAATAAAATTAAAAAAACTTACATTATTACTATTTAAATGGTGTTTAATACTACAGTCTGCAGTTGTTTCATTAACTTTCATATAAAGCTTTGAAATTTAATCTGGTAAGCATTAGAAGCATGGATTTCCATAACTTACGAATAGGACTTGGAACTAAAATCTATCATATTCAATCTATCATAAAATAATTTATACTTATTTATTTGCATATTTCTGTTGAATTCTAAACGATATGCTGCAATACAATATTGTTGATCGTATTGTGACTGATACGCTGTTTGAGAATTTCTGCTCTTCTAGTTAAGTGTACAAAATATATTAAAGTTTCTTCTAAAGGAATTACCTATTTGACATCCAAATGTCTTTGGATTATATGTGTTTTATACCTTTATTTCACACAGAGGTCGATAAGACAAGTTCATACTATACAGCAATAAATTTGTTTTTCGTGTTTAAATGTCAAGAACAAAATAATAAAATAATCGAAACTAAGTCTTCTTATTACTGTTCAGAAAAAAACCATTGATATTGACATTTCTTAAAAATTGGGTTGTGCAACTAAATTAATATAATTGAACGAAAACTCACGCTATTTTGCTGTTAGAATTCTCGAGTGCAAAATTTATTATCTAAACTAAAGAGGCTATTTTTTATTAGTATATTACTTACCACTTGCCATACGTGCTGCAATTTGATATAATAATTTTAATTACTAGGATCCCAGTCACGATGAGTTGCTTTTTCTGCCGAAATCTGAATTTTTGGCAGCTAATAAAATCATAAATGACTAAGCAATCGAATAATTGTTTGATAAGTTAAATCTTTTATTTATTTTTAAACAAAATCAAATCAATTATAAATATTTTCCCTCAAATCCTTTATGCACACGATGAAAACTGTTTAATTTAATTATACAACAGGTGGAAATGAACATCGGCCTCACTAACCACTTTATTTAGCAAATTTATAATTGATTTCCACTTACTTCATCAAGCAACGATATATGTAATTATAACCAATTACCAGCTTCTTCACAATTGATTTGGCAGTGTAATATTTCTGATGTACAACATATTATTTTTGTGCCTAAATTTGTGTGTATTTTGATAGTACATATTATTTGATTATAGCTTTCATCAAAATATAGTAGGCAAGATAACTTAACTCTTTTTAAATGACCCTTGGCATTAAAATAAGATCGTTAAATCAGTTAACGGCAGTTGGTTCTTTGTTTACTTCCTATTTTTGTATTGATGTATAAAAATACTATTTAAATGAAATTGTAACATCCCAATATCGATTCACAAACGAAACTTGCTTTACTTTCAACTTTTGATCTGTTATTGTCTTGCTACAAGATTATTTCATAAGGAAATGTCCAAACATATAAATCTTTCATTATAAAATCAAGTGTCAATTTAGAACCCTTTGACACTTCCCTAGGATACTTGAATGTTTAAACAGAACGGTTAGCACTGCCAAAAATGGGACAAATGTGCATTTGTAATTTAATTTATAGGCCCATGTGTCCAAGTCAATTCAACCTCTTCAATAATAGAATGAGAAGATTATGATGAATGAAAGGGAATCGTCTGATGCAAAATTAAGTAATCAACACAAACCAACAGGCTCTACAAGTTGTGATTACTACACAAACTCTACAAATATAAAGACAAAGACAAGTGTTCACTATAAACCAACTACATATCAATCTACTATCATGTAAAGCAATTATGTATCTGTGTTGTCTCGTTATTTGTTGTCTACGATAACATCTTGTAAGTTAATAAATAAATGAATTCTTGGAAACGATATTAATTCTTATTGAGATGAATTAAGGGTTGGAAGCATATTATAGAACCAAATCTTTTCTTCTAGGAGGCCTAGCAGCCTCTTATGTCAAAATAGGTCAATTATTTGAACTAATTTGGAAATATCTACACGCACAGATTGAATGTTGAATCAGTTGAAAATCGAAAGGGCTGGGGGACACAAGCCAAGGACAGATTAGTATTGAATAGAAAACTTGTTTGATCTTCAGAATTGTTCAAAATCAGCTAATTATTTCATATTAGAGCAGTAAGTAATTTATTGGTTACTAAAATTTAATACAACCTTAAAAGTATTTGTTTTCGTTCTTATATTTATTTTTCGACTTTAGCAAGACTGAAACAGCCTTAAGATGGAAAATCGTATAATTTTAGTACTTTTAACTCTGGGATTAGTTCTTCATTTCACATGTGGACAACTACAACAATATCATAGAGAAACTCTATCATCTAAAAATAGTCGTCTTCAAAGACAGGTAGAGTTTTTTTTCTAAAATCCTTTCATTTAGGCCTGTTAGAAGTTAACTACATAGACAGAACCCAATTCAAAACAATCCGATATTATGATCATTTTAAATTTTAGATTCCTATCGGAGCATATCCAATATCGTTTAATCAAGAAAACGCTGCAGCGGCCGTAGAAGATGGAAATCAAGCGGCTCAGAACACCCAACTATTTTTGCAACACCTGAAAGGTCCTCAATCACCGTTTCAGCAAATACAATACGTCCAGCAATCACCGCAGCAGCAGGTCGTTCATACCCAGCAATCTGAACAGGTTCAGCCATTGAGACAATATATTTCAGCTCAAAATGGAGCAATATTTGTTGATCAGTATGGTCGATTGGTACAGGTTTCTCAGCCAATGCAGTCTCAGCAAAGTCCAACTCAAACGGTCTCAACTGCTTCTCAAACCAATAACGTACTACGACTTGTCGATCAGTATGGAAATGTTGTTGGTCAACTGCCAGGACCACAAGTTCAACAAGTAGCCTATCAACAGCTTTACGCCCAAAGTCCGGTATTTCACCAAGTGATCCAGTCTGCCCCAGTTGTTCATCATCATGAGGTAGTTCAACCAGCTCCAGTATTTCACCAAGTGGTCCAACAGGCTCCAGTATATCAACAAGTCATCCAACCTCCCCCAGTTCTTCATCATCAAGTGGTCCAGCCCGCTCCGGTGTACCATGAGGTCGCAGCCCCTCAACCAGTATACCACCAAGTCCTGGCCCCAGCCCCACCTGCTCAAGTACTTCACCACCATATTGCAGCTCCGCCGGCCCCAGTTGTTCACGAAACGGTATATCCCTCACAATTTGAACAAATAGAACATCAACCACTTAAACCATTTATTTCTCAACCTCAACCATTTTTACATTTCCAGGAAATAGTACAACCTATAGTTGTTCCGGAAGTTGCTCCGTCAAAGTTATATCTTCCAGCTCCACCCCCAGTTGTCCCAGTGGTGCACAAAAAGATTATCAAAGAAGTAGAAGTTGCTCCAGAACTTCATATAATCAAACAACCAATCTTACCTCCAGCAGTATTTCAAAAACAGATCTTTGCTCTAAAGAACCCACCGATTCGAGTTCTTACATACAGTGATCTCTGTACTGTCTACCCATACCAAAGAAAATTGAAAGCTTGTGTTATCAAAAAAGGACAATTGCCGGAACTCCATCATCCTGATATCCAACTTGTTTCGGAACAAACACAGTACACCCCGACTCCAACGGTTCTGAAACCAATGAAACCCACAAAAACAAGCGAGATATCTCCGGATAATGAAAACATTCAGGATATTCTTCGCAAGGGAAAAGAAGGATTTCTTCCTTTTGACCCCTCAGAGGAAAACTCTCCAACGGCCGAGAATAATGATGACGAAGAGTCAACAAAAGTAGAAAATATAAATGCAGCATCTTCGAACAAGAAAGAACAACAAGTTAAGAAATTGAGAGCATTGAGAAGAACTACTACTACTCGTACAACTACTATGAGAACAACTAAAAGAACTACAACAACTGAAACCCCGACTGAAGATACTACCACAACTACAAAGAAACCAAAGAGACGATCTACAAAAGGAAGAAGTCGAAGGAATAGAAAAAATAAAACTTCCACAAGTACAACAGAAAAGCCTTTTACATTAACTTAATTTTTAGATTTATCTAGAAAAAAACTGCATTTCCTATTTTAGTATTCAGGTCAGCATTTTCCTAATGAGCTGAGTACATTATTTTTTACTTTATGTACAACATAATCTGTTATTATTTTTTCTATCTATATCCATTCATAACTAATAATAAATATATAAATAGTGTTACACTGTATATGTATTAACGCTTTTCCAAAGACTTGTTATAATTTGAAATGGTTCTATGTATGCATTAGCTTTAAACAGTGATTTGACAATAAATAAAAAAATTTTAAAAACCAAAATTTGTTTTTGAAATGATAATGCGTATTCAAACTGATATTCATAAACCGAAAAAAAATCGGCCTATTTACATTTTTCTGCTTACAATTAGTCAAATTTTGTTGACTCGTTGAAATAAATTTGAAATGGAATGTAATGGTTTGTTAAATATATATTTTTCTTACCAATTCTTCTGAAGTAATTTAAAAGGAATAAATAAATTTCTTTCGTATTTTATTCTTTCGCCGCTAGCCGCATATATAGAAAAATGAAAAGATTATTGGCTCATCTAGTTTTATTCCAATTTGTAAGTCTGGCATTTTTAGACCCATTGCAAATATTTGGAGTCTACATTTTAAAAAATGCAGGCAACTTTAGTTTTTTATTCTAGGTATTTTCCTTTTCCGAAGCAACTAGTTTAATAATTTTAGACAGGGACTTGCCTTGTGCACAAGGAATAAGTACAATTCCACCGTTGGATTTATTGAGCCTACCTAAAGATCGATTCCCACCCTGGGTACCTTCCGGTGTGAACGTTTGTGACATTTCTTGTGAAGGCCAATCCGTTTGTACTTACAACTGGGCGGATTCCATGGCAGCTTTTCCGTTTCTTCTGTTCAAATGCCAATGTCATATCAGTCAATGTCCACTTGAAAAGGTCAGTCTAAGTCTAAAACTAATCAAAAATAGTTAACAAAACTAAGAAACTTTGAAAATGGATATTGTTTTAGATACTTTTCGCCGGTTATCTTCCGATTTACTGCAAAAATGTGACAAAATCCAAGAGCAGATGCAATTGTCCTTATAGAACATCTACTTATCAATGCAGTTTATCTATCCAGCCAGTTCAGAGCCAAAATGCTTACTATTGCACTTGCTGCAGTATAGATTAATTTAAAATTAAAACGTAAATATGTTAACATTAATAAAGAATCAACCGTTGTCTTAAAATACTTTTGTCCACCAACTAAATAGCTCGTTACCTATTAAAATGAGATAATGTAGTTAATTTTAATAGATGAAAGATTAAACAAACTCAAAGCTCTATATATTAGTTTACTGGCACAAGTTAACAAAAGTTTTTAATATAGTTTATTAAAGCAATACAATTTTACTGTACTTATAGTGTAGATATATAATTTTTAATGAAACTTGTTACGGTTCCAAAGAATTTAATATCCAATCCAAATATGAAGAGACTTTAGTATAAACACTTGGGAGTGTTGTTTCGTTGCATTGCTGAGGAGATGGTCCCAAAGAAAGAATTCCAAGTTGGAACATTTTTGGTGACATAAATCCTTCCACTCTTGTGGAATTAAGTTTAACAGGAGCTAACAATGGGCCGCCTGAATCGACAACGCATGAGTTTTGTCGTCGTCGACCACCAACACAAATCTGTTTCGGTTGGATCACAAGTCGATCTCTGTATACGTTTTCGCATTCATCATAAGGACTGAATTGCACGGGGGCTTCCATAAGAACTCTACCCGTTGTAGCGTCTATTAAAAACATCATTAAAAAATCAAAATTTAAAAAACAAAACAATTCGAATTAATAATTACCATTCCAAGTAGTTTTGCCCCAGCCGGTCACTAAAGCTTTTTTATCAATAATGTCATTTAAGTCATCGACTTTTAAAAAACTGGATAAGCCATATTGTTTTGCAAATGGAAGACAGACGGGTCGAACAAAAGTTGAGCTGAAATTAATATCCTTATCGACGCGGATTAAAGCAATGTCATCTGTTCTTCGAGTCTTGTGGTAACCTAAGTGGGGGATTATTTTTTGGACTTTATATTCTTTGTAAGTTGATTGTGGAAGGTAGATGTTTCCTCTATCGATTTCTGTGTCAAGGTTGTAGTCACCAACTCGAATGTGAGTTCTATCGTGGAGGATTTTTATTAGAGATAAAATATTAGGAGAAAAAAACAAATTTTCAATGTGTTAAAAATTGAACTTACAAAGTTCGAGTGGTTTCATAAACACAATGAGCAGAGGTCAAAATGTATCTCTTGCTGATAATCGTTCCAGCACAGCTATGCTCAAATTTTCCGGTGGCTTTATCTATAATTTTAAATTTGCATTATTTAAAATAAAATTATTGCTTTTAAAAGTATTATTAATTTGTATACTTTTCGAGCCAATAAGCGTAATCCAAGGATGCGTTCCATACGTCTCTAATAATCGGTCTAGTCTAATAGAATTGCTACAATCTTTCAATTCAGGTAGCAATTGAAACTTGTTAAACTGTTTTAATTTCTGTATCCTCCTTCGATTAGTCTGTGGGTTATCAGAAGGGAATAGAAAATCTGGTGCGGAAGTAGTTCTCGCAGATCGACTTAACGATGGTTCGTTATCCAAGGCAAATTTGTCTGCAATTTGATTAGTGATTTTGTCAATTTCAGTTACCGGGCAGCAGACCTTAAATTCATATAATTTATGTACTCAAGTTTAAAGTTTAGGAATCAGAAAAACAAGTTTTACAGAATGCAATTGTTTATACTTTTGGTGATGCCAAATCGAAATAGCACGTGAATTTGACAACAAGTCTCAGATTAGTTTTAACAATTGGACGTTGTTGGACCCAATCCAGAAACATGGGACAGGATTTTAATTGGACACATTTCCCCAACTCCCGATTTACTGATAGACAATAATCCGTATATTCTAGAAACAATAATAAAATTAATTAAACTAAAGTTAAAACGATTGAATTAAAATCAAAATCTAAAGACAAATTCGAACTTACTCAGATCTCCATTAACTTCCTTGTTAATAAGTACGATTATTAAAAAGATTAAAATGCCAAGCACGGAAGTACACTCACGTCCATGCACAATCGACCCATTATTGGCTTGAGGTATTTTCATATTAAGTTTCGAATGATGTTTCAAATTTATTTTAGACGCATTTAGCTCAGGAACCTTTTCATTTCAACAGGGCTGTTATAATTTGTTTAAAAAACTATGTACCCATTGATATTAATTAATTTATACTTCAGTAGTTTATCTAAATATGTACATTAAACTTCCAGTTTTTCCACAAAATCACAGGTTTTTAAGGAAATTGAAAAAAAAAAGACACTACCGGTTTATGAATTTATGATACGAAGAAATTACAGACCAGGTAAATTGCAGTGGAAGTTTATTAAAAATAATCAAAGGCAAAGTGTATTACATGTAAACTTGGTATTGTAAATTTAAATATATCTTTAAAGCAGTGTGTACCATCCACAGGTGGGGATTGAAAAGGCTGAAGGTAGTATTTGAGAAAAAGTGTTTTATGTAAATGCAAATTACAAACCTTGAGACGAGTCAAGACCAAAAGGATATATCCTATGTATTTTGCACTCGTACATTTAAAGCACATATTATATGGACTTTTGTAGTTTTTTTGTATAACGACCAAGATTATATCGAAACTAGTTTGGAGTTTTTTTAGAGTTTTTGTGAATTATGAAGGATTCATCACCAATCTTGGTCTTCATGCTGCTTCTTTGATCAGATTTTCTTAAGAGCTGTTCAAAGAACACGTCGATTTGTAGAAAACATTATAGAGGAAAATAAAGTGTCTATTTGATTGTTTAAAGCATTGACTATATCACATTGTGTAGACATAAATATTAAGCTCTAGACTCGACTTCCTTAAGTAGGTCTAAATGCAATATTATAACATTATAGGTGTTTTAAAAACATTCATCACGTTTTTTATGAGCAATCCTTTTATTCTAACAAACTTGCAGACACGATACGAAGAAGCCAGGAGGGTTTATTTTGTGTTAATTAAAAATCCACCACCTGATTCATTTTACCTCAGAATCGACTGGGATTTAATCGTGGACTTTTGATTGTACTCTACATCATATGCCACGTTGCCAACATCGTTTATACAATTTTACAACAATTTTCGAGATAAGTGGATAACTAGTGATAAGTACATATTTATGTATTTATGTATCGTGCAAGAATTCTTTACTTTTTTCTTGCAATTCTGACATTAAATGCGTACCCTATAAACTCACCATCCAGATGCATGATTACGTTCAACGTTGATTACTTTTGACTACCTTAAAGTATTTCAATTATCATTATTTATCATTATGGTTTTATACGCAGTAATTAAAACACACAAAGTAGAAATTACTGATGAAATGAATTCTTACTAAAGGCAAGTCATGAATGCCAGCTAATCTGCCAGCAATGGCAGGTAAGGTTTTGGAAAGAAAAAAACTATTTGTGAACTTGTAACTAATCTTACTAATCGTTTATATTAGTACTGTACATATATGTATAGTTTGGTATCACTTCATATTTGTTTTTCTTAAAACCTGAAATCTAAAAGTTGTAGTCAACAAATTGCGTGATATTTTTCACTAATCTTTCTAGCTACTACCACAATAACAGTTTGTTAGCATATTCAAAGAACGACAGATTAAATATTATCAGTTATTCACCTCTGAAATTAATTCCGTACAAATAAATACCTCGGGAATTATGTTCAGAGAAAAATACAAGACTCTTGTCGAATATAAATCACACTTTGTTTTTTTGTAAATCATTCGTAAAGTACGAAAAGCATTATTCTTGGCATATATTTCCGAATGATTTGTCTCGGTGCTTGTCTTTTCACAAAATGTAACCTATATATTATCTTCCATTAAAGTGGTTATCACCATTCAATACGATTTAGCATTTAACTTATTTTGCGAGACTTGCAATTATAGCTCAAGTAGCATACATAGTGTCACCAAACAAGTTGCAGATTACTAAGAAACATTAAACTCTGGTAGTTTTATAGAAATATGCAAATGATTGCAGGTGCTTCGGATTATTAATTTCAAAGTAACCTGAATCATCGACTTCGTTTGAAACGTGTTACACAATACATACTCTAGCATATTTTATATTCTTTTGTAGCTGCACGGTCTATGACATAACTTGATTGCAATTTTTTAATGCCAGCAATTACGACTAGTGTTATCAATCACTCAGTTTTTTTTCTGTTTTGTAGAAATCTGGGTACCAGAGCCTGAACCGGAATCATTAATGTTTGCTGGATAGTGAAGCCTAACTGCTTGATTAAATCCGTCCTCTTTTAAATGTCCACCTATTCTAACATTCAAATAATCGTTCTTGGAATTATTATTTGTATTATTTGAAGTAGAATCAGGGTTTTTTAAAGTTTTGGTCTTCTTAGCTAGAATTCCATCAACAGTGAATCCAATCTTTGAATCTGCTGGTCTTATTTGTCCAGGAACTGCTACATGTGAAGCTGTGTGTTCCTGCCAGTTTTTTACCTGTCGTCCCACTTGATTAGTCTCTCCGATCAAAACTACATCGGAATCCCCAGTTTGAGACGAATGTTGATTATCCGGTTTCGCGATAGGAGATATGCTAGGCCTTATTCCAGCAGCAACAGTCCTCTTGGCTTCAGCTTGATTCATTCGGTGTCTGAGTAATTTGATCAGACGATTTGTACTTTGGAGATCCATGGTCTCCAAATCTTCTGCGATTGTCCCTGCAAAACATGGATTCTGACCTCTTGGTCTGGTACCAAGCGTTGCTTGTTGCTTTGAAGTTGATCCAACTGGGCATGGTATTTGATTTATTTTACTCTTAGCTAATTCAATATCATCAGCATTTGGTTTTGATTGAAGATCCAAGCTATAGTCCCCTGAGGGAGAAGTGTAGATAATTTCTGCACCGGCTTCTTGTAAGCGTTCACGGATGAACGGGAACTCCTGAAATTCTGGGGGCAAATTATCAAGACTTGTAGAAGTTACGGTGTGTGGCTGATTATTAGTCACATTAGTGGTAGGAGGAACTGAGGGGTATTTTATGATCATTAATTTGGATGGCCGAGGTTCTTCTGGAAGTTGCATGGGGTTTGGAATGCTGATTTCCAATTCATTTTTGCAAGGGGGTAGGTCCGAAAAAATGTTGTGTGGAATCAGGATGTTTTGACATCGTTTTGACATTGATGATGACCATGGGACAGGATTGGTAACAGTCGACGTTGAAAAATTTTTCCTAATAAATAGATATGAAAATGTAAGGAGCCCAAAAAATTGCAATACCGTAAAATGCTAAATAACTCCCCCGGGGGAGTTAATATTTCAAACCTCCTAAAAGGGGGGGAGTTATTCCGGG
>JAQGBQ010000277.1:0-27825 GCA_034698485.1 Vertagopus arboreus | reverse complement strand
ATGCTAAGCAATTCAGAGTATGATGAATATGAATGAGTTTATCGGGACATTTAAACTTGACCTTGCATTTATTTCTGCACACGTTTTTAGAAATACTAAATAAACTATTAATATGTACGGGGATGTGGCAATGTTCCAGGTTCCAGGGACATCTAAACTTCTATCTGTCTAAATTCTGATTGTATGGTTATTGCATTGTTCTCATTTAATTATGTGAACTATGTTCCATGATTTGCAGTTTGCATGTACATTAATTACGCAACGAGTTTTAAGTGCAATTAAACTCCAGATTATAAAGTCAAATTCAGTCGAACCAAAGCTTTCAGCCGTGGTTTTGCATTAATCAGAGAACATCTGGATGCAAATTGTCAATCTATATCAAAATTATTGGAGAACTCAAGAGGAAACTTTAATTTGATTAATTGCAATGGTCAACGATCTGTCAACTGTCTATTACAATTGAATGCATTGATAATCATAAATAGTTATCAAGAACCAAACTACAGGCGTATTTCATTCTATATCTATGAAGTATTTCAAATGTCAAAACTGTTCTGCAAATAAGGTTAATATTATGTACGATGATACTATTCAAGAAATTAAATGCAATCTAAAAATTATTGATTCAAAAATACTAAAACATTCAATACAATTATAAGTTTTTATGGCAGTAGTCTTTTGAAACGGTTTATTTAACAAGTTACAGTACACTAAAGTAATAGAATAAAAGGAGGTAACTTCTTGTATTTTTATGGTTTTATATAGGAGAAATATACATGTTTCTATGATCTCGGATTTCCGATACAATATAGATTTGATTATCCGTACATTCAATTTTTATTAATATAATATCTGATTATGTTTCATTTAGCAAGAAATATTTTATTTTATTCAAGATATGGTTTCTTTAATATTACATATAAGATTATTATAAGTAATAATTATTATTATTATCTTGTAAAATAATTAATTCTAGCTACATAAGTTTGCGTGATTGATGGCACCATTTGTATGGGAATTGTTTCAGAATGGCTTTTGCTATAATATTTTATCAGATTCGAAAAAAAAACCAAACTGGTTGGATTTTATTTTTATATTCGTTTCATTTATCTAAAGGCATGCTTAAAAGGCAGCGTTTAATGATTATCTCGTTTAATAATATAATAATTATTATTATTTTATCTCTCGTGAAACGTATAATAAACTATAGCGTTAAAAATTGTTGACAAGGCTTACATAAAATATAATTCTATGTATGTAGGTACTACTTTCGGGCTGTAGTAATATAAATAAGACCACTTGATTGTCGTCGAGCTTCTTGAATAAAAGGATACATTGGAATGGGATACTTGCGTTTGGAATTATTAAACATGCTGAACAAACTCTGCAAAATTTGCCTATACTCTGGTATCATTGGCGAAGTCCACTGAGCTGCTGCTGGACTTTGTAATGTAATTAATGCTCTTGAGTTTGGCTTATCGATCGCTGCTGAATATTCCCCAAGGATGGAAACTGTGGATGCAGAAGTGCTAAGAGTTCCACTACAAACTTCAGAATCTGATGTGGAACATTCCGAACTAGAACTTCTGGCATCTCGATTAGTATTATTATTCGGTTTGCAAGTTGATGTTGAAGAATACTCTGAATCATACCCGGATGAAGACGACTCCCGCTTTTTGTATGGCTGCTGAAAATAGATTTGATTAGGAAGCTTGTTAATTAATTAATTCATTAAATATTTTAGTAAGAGGTAGATTTGGAATCATGCTGGGTTCGAATGGTGGTGAGTAGATTGATTTGTCGTGCATCTGAAATGGACTGGATTATTTTTCATTATGTATGGAAAATATATTTACAAAAATCAAGGCATGCATTAATTGTTAAAAGTTAGTCACAACGGGGAAAATTAGTACAGAACAAGAATAATTTATTGTTTAATTTGTAAAAGATTGAAAAAATAGAAAAATTAAGAAGACACACAGCGATTTACATACCGTTTCTGTTGAAACGAATGGTTTTTCTTGTATTGGTTTTTTTCAGTCTTATGTCTCTTGATGGCATCTTTGAAGTAGATATTATTTAATAAATTGTTTATCGCAAATGCTATAATTTTCTGGAAGACAATCTCAAAAGAGGTTTGGATGTCAACCTCGTTGAGTTTGTCAAAGCAAGAGACTTTCTGTTTGAGGAGGGAGTAACAACGGGAGTACTTCTACCGGGTAGAATCACCGCTGAACTCAGGAAGAACAGGAAACTGAACAGGAACCAAATGCACTCGATAGCCCCCAAAACCCCATACCGAAAATAGGTCAACCATTGAAACTACAGGTATCAAAAACAACTCTTAATAATTCAAGTAACTAAAGCATATAATATTTACATTTTTGTTCTAATGCATACAGAGAGGAATACTAAGCTTCGAGTTGTCAAGCGGGTTTTAGAATGCGTACATACTTCATTAATATACAAATTACAATACATATAATATTTCACACTATAAAAATACAAACATATATGAATATTACAAATCAAAACAAATCATAATAATAATATTTTTTTTTTTACAAAGCCAACTCGAAGCTTATCCCAGATCTGCTGGCCGATCTCGATGATGCACATAAGAGAAGGATTATAACCAGGCAAAAACTTACCAAAGTGGAAGTTTTAGATGATGCATTCATATCATCGAGATTGTCTTCAATTTGGTTATCTTGACATTTGGTTTCAAACTGATGACTAACAGAATCTCCTTCTTCTGAAGAACTCCTGGAAGAAATGTCTGCTTCATCATCACTCGGGATTCTAGTAGGTAACTGTAGAAATCTGGAACTGTTGCCTTGTAAATTTTTCACAACCAATTTGGAGGGACCGGACTGTTCGGAATTTGTAGGAGTTTCACATTTGCTTTTGACACAACCGTTTGATTTTGATTCTCCTTCAGCAGAGGAGCTACTACTGCTACCCTTAAGTTTCTTTGATTTTGGCTTTCCTAACTTATTTTTGGCGAATTCGGGTTTCCTATCTTTAATGAGACAAGGATCTTCATCTGTTCTTGACGACCGGTCGTTCTCTTCATCCGTAGAGCTAGAGCCACACCCCCGGTCGAGGACATCTTGACTAAATCTAACTTTACTCGGGGAATGTTCCGTAAGGACGTCTTCGCCCGTCTCGTCCTTGTCATCATGGCCAAAGAAGATGTCGAAAATTTCAGAGTTTTCATAATCCATTTCTTCAATGTCGATTTGGCTTGGGTTGGTTCGAAGAAATTCTTTGAGCTTCTTGCTCCTCGCCAGTTTCTTTGGTGAAGGTGGTACAGATGAACTACTACTGCCGATACTACTTCTTCGAATCGGACTCAAGAGAAAGTTTTGATTGTTATTGTTGATGTTATTATTATTGTTATTATTAATGCTTGCGTTAATAAATCGATTGTCTTTGTGATGATACGGTGTCGTTCCTGTTGCTCGAGCTAATTCATGTTCCAAAGAACTGAATTCCATATTATCATCTTCTGGACTTCCAAACTCCCATTCATAGCAACTATCATGCTCGATAGAGTTGACAAGGTTGAGAACGTTGATCTCAGCCGAACATCTTTTACAAACCGGGGGTGCAAATCTGTTTATAGACGAAGAGATGGAAGAGCCTAAGCCGATTGAACTGGAGGTGAATGGCAATGACGCGAAATCAGCATTTAAATAATTCTCTGTTCGATCCGGATGCATTGAATTCGAATCAGAATTCCTCCTTGTTGATGTTAAAGGAGCTGAGAATGATGCATTTAATTGGGAATTATAATTTGATGAATCTTTTAGATGCCTTCGCAGTTCGGAGATTTCTTCATCTTTTTCACTACTTATTTGTACGATTTGCTGCTGGAGGTTTGCGTTCTCCTAGAAAAGATTAATAAAAAAAATGGTAATTTAGAACACAATTTTATATAAACTATCAAATCATCCTGTATAGTGCAACTCTCTGAAACATTCAATCAACCTTAACCTTCATTCTTGACTGGCGGACGAATAGCGACGGTAAGCAATTATGATACGATTTAGTCAACAGTAACAGCCAACCTCAAACATGAAATTCTGATTCGTAATGCTCAAAGTTTTTTACTACAAAAAAGAGAAATAAATGCAGCTTCTTAAAAGTCTGAGAATCTAAAGCTGACTGAATTCTTCATTTTTTAACCCCCAAAAAATGTTACACAACTCGATCTGCACCTTTTCGGTAATTTCACAACTTTTTTAAAAACTAATGTGCATCATCAATCATAATTTAGACTCATCATAAAAATATTATTATTACCTGTATCAAAAGTTTTATCTGCGTCTCAAGTTGTCGGACTTTGTCCGTTTCCTTTTTTCTTAGCGACTGTAACTCTTCTATTCGTGTCTCTAAACTGTCGATAAATTCCGTCTCGGATGATTTAAGATCGGGACTGTTGGAATTCCCAGAGTCAAATTCATCTGGAGATGGCGTATAGTCTCTGTAAAAAAATAATTTAAAATTAGCTTATTAACTTCCTGTTTATAACTCATAATAACTGTTTACATCCATATTTTTTAAATTGTTTGGTAAACAAACCTTAGATCTTGTAAACTATGTGATTTCTTCCTATAAGAAGATGCCCCGACGGTAAGGCCGAATCCAGAACTCATTTCCTCTTCCGATGAATCAGATCCAAAGCTGAAGTAACTGCTTCGGTTTACTTTATTAGCTCCATTGCCACTATTAGGCTTCTTTCCTTGTTCACTTCTTAAAGATTGTAGAGTTACATTCAGCTCTTCACATTTCCGTTCCAAATATTCAAGGTTCTCACAAAGACTGTAATCATCAAAGGAGAAAATTAGTTTATTAGAATCCTAGACACATTTATTTGATTGATAAGCTTAGTCAAAAAAATAAATAACATCCTAAACAATTTAAACGATTTAAAATGTACGACTACGACCACACATGCTCAACCTAATTTAACCTTTAATATTTAGTTGATTAAATCCAAATGATTTCAGTTCATAAAAGATAAAGGGTTGAATTAAAAATTTAGAACATCCACCTAATCTAATACAAACAACGGGAAACATAAATGATTGCTTCGTCTAAAAAAAATTATTAAGCTTACTTATTAATTTTTAAAAAGTCAAATGTTAATAGTTGAAATCATAAAGTCAATCAAGATTTCGAAATCTTTAGCCGTTTCATTAAAGTGAAATCAGTCTTTTATTTTTGTGTACAGCAGCAGTCTTTACAATTTACAATTGCAGTAGAAGACTGAAGGCGCAAATATTTTAATAATAGTTATTGATGAGTAAAGAAGATTAAATGAGCTTTCTTCTCCATTATAGATTGAACTAATTGATCGTTTAATTGTGGCTTTCATTTATCTAAACCATTTTCCTTTTAACTAAAGTACGCACATTATACGCGTTAAGTTTATCCCGTTGAATCTTATATTATAAAATTATCATAATAATATAAGTTTATTGATAACGTAATGAGAAAAGCGTGTAGAACAATAGAATAAAATGATATGCGACTTCCTATCATATTTTTGAAAAATCCCAGAGCAGTTTCCGTATTCGATGTAATAAAAAACATAATAAGTTTTATATGTAAAAGCTGTTACAGTAAGTGACAAAAACTATTTATACTGATATGTAAAGACTCAAAGATAACTTAGACTTGTGTTGGCAATTAGAAGAGCCTTTCCTTAATTGATAAGTAAACTAGGTTGAACTCTATGGACATTCGAGATTCCATATTGTCGTAATTTTTTACAACGCTAAATTTATGTGCTATTTTTTTATTATGGCTCATGTCATTTGCTTCTGGTCTACTCTTCGATTAAAAATATGACGAATGGTCATCATATTGACTTTAATTTTCAAACCTGTATGTCACTTGTCACTATCTCTCTGTTAAATTAATTTTAACTTGCTGCTTGTATTTAGATAGGCCTTTCGAGGTCTTCAAATATTTATAAATTGAAAGAAAATTTGTTCATGTCTTGTCTCTTTGAAATTCAAATTGATTGTTTTTATGAAAAAATAAAATCTATTTAATTTTAAAAAAAAAACAATTCGATGGAACAAACTACAAGAACCATTTACCTATAAACATTTATTTATTCGACAAAGATTCATTTTCTATTGTAAAAATGTGTATTCTTAGTTTTGTCACCAATTTTTGTCACTATTTCAATCTATACAATGCTTTGTGGTTAAGTTATGCTTGCATTTAGTTCAATTGCGTGCGTTGGTTGGTTCATATTGCATAAAGTCAGAAATATAAAATGCATTCACCAAAAGTGCAAATTCAGAATGTGTCATCTGAGGTGATTAAGGATGTATTGTATTTGAATACGAAAAATACGGAAATAAAATTCATCTTCTTCTCTTTGACAATTCATAAACATGCAAACAAGGGTTTAGGAAATGCTAAAAATTATCTAAGCATGCCTTGTACAAAGTGACAGCAGGTTTAATAATGAAACCTTTGAAATCCTCAAGTGTCGACAGACTAGAGAGTCTCGACCACGTGGAGATTTTAATCATTCATTAAAATGCAATACTAAAAAAATAATATAAGGGAAATACATAAACTACATTTGTATGTTTGTAGTTTTTTTTTGTGTAAACATGAATAACCTCATCAAACAAAACCATCTAGAAATAATTCAAGAATCCAAAAAAAACACAAACCTTTGTATCCTCTTCTTGTCAACCTCATGCTTCCGACCGATCTGGGAATTCGTTCTTTCTAACTCGCAAATTGACGTCTCGAGCTGCTCATAAAACTTTGACCGAGAAGCACTTTCTTCTTTCATCGAATTCACCTGTTTCGTCAGGAACTGCAATAACCACAACAAAAAACATCATTAAAATTTACAACTTTTAATGAAATCGAATACATTATTAATTATTATTAGTAGTTGTTATTATTAAAGAACTTTTTAATAGATAAACAACATTTATTATAATATTTATATGAACATTAAACAACTATTACTTTCTTCGTCTTTCTTAAAGTGTTTACTTTTTGGCTTTAATTAGCAAATATATATACTTGCCACGTACAAAGTGTTTAAAATTTCAGAAATTATCCAAATAAGAAATTTTTTTAAATGAAATAAAATTAAAAATTGAAGAGTCATCCAAACTAATCCGATTACTTTTGAGCGGATTTTCATTTTCATTCATTTCCTTAATAACTTTTGCTTTAAAAATTAATTCTTAGATGGAATTGTGTAATTAATTCTATTGGTATGCGAATTTTATAAAGATAAGGACTTAACTTTAATCCCTATTTTCTCAAGGGGATTATGTTCAAGTAATTGGGATTTAATTTTAAATCCAGCTTCAATGGTCAAAGAATGCATGTGTTCTAGTTGTTTCTCACAGGGGATTTAATTATGAATCGAAATTAAATAAATATTATGATTATAAGATTTTACAGCCACGTGGGAACGAAATCGAAAAGGATTTTATGTGAATGATGACTTAACAGACTATTACAGTTGCTGTTTGTTATAAAACGCTTTATGATTTTATTACATTGTTGATTGTTCGCGAATTCCTGTGTCGATTTCTCAGTTCTCAAATCTTTAGTGGTTGATTTTTAAGATTTTTAATTGGCCCCTGCTGAGTTCCCTGAATTATTGCGAATTAATAGCTTGACAGGACTCTACTATTTGTAGTATAATAGTTTATGTTATAACTACTCGCTACTCGTGATTAAATAAATATAAATTTATTATATAGGAAGCTGTGAAGTTTGTGTTTATTATTCTGAATTATAAATTCTGGTTAATATTAATGCGCTCGAGTTGTGCAATTTTATGGTACAAAACTTCTTGCTAAATTTGTTAGTTCATAAACGCAGAAATGTTCATAATTATTGACAATTTAAAACTATAAAATAAATATTGAACATTCAGGAGAAATTATCGCTTTTCAGCGGTTTGATCTGTTAAATATTAACCTTCTTCCTTCAGACCGAATCACACCAAAGTATATTTTAAATGGCCAAAAATATCTTGAAATTTTGAATAGTTTTTAAAATAAACCTTATTTTTGGTTATTC
This sequence comes from Vertagopus arboreus, assembly GCA_034698485.1. Lineage (NCBI taxonomy): Eukaryota > Metazoa > Arthropoda > Collembola > Entomobryomorpha > Isotomidae > Vertagopus > Vertagopus arboreus. Next base: position 19,740 of record JAQGBQ010000277.1, on the reverse strand, counting down.
AGATTTATATTTATAAATATTGAACTGTAAAAAAAGTATTTTGTAAGTCTAAAATTCCTTTAATAATTTGAAAATTTATTTGGTACTATAATATAGGAATTATTATTCATCTAGCAGCAGCTTTAAAATAGGTGTTAACAACAAATATTTGACATTACCTTAAACTTTGGTCACAACCAGTAACGGTAACATTTCACGTTTCAGATTCAAAGTTTGTTTTTTAAAATAAAATCGTTATAACAAAAGAATCTGAGCAGACTGTCCACTTTTCACTCTGTATTTTGTACGATGAGTAACATTTAGAATTAGTTTACAACTTTACACAACCATAATATGTAACAGAAAACCATTTGTCCGGAGATTGTCACTTGTTATCAAAATAGAGATTAAGTTTATCGTCCAAAGACCTTGACATTTTATTATCTTTGTATATTTTGTTCTCTCTTCTATTCTCTACTAATAATAACATAGACTCTCCTTCGAAACGTCCCTCAATTGAGCTACAAAATAGAGCCAAGCAAATGTCGGAATGACTCGTAAGCTACAAAGCTTACATTACATTATAGTATGAATCGGTTTAACCCTCAGGGGATTTTTGGGAAAAGTAATTATTATACCGAACAAAACTCAACCACTTCTGGATATTCTGGATGAACTAAAAGTAGAAGACTTCTGGAGCCTTGTAAAATACATGCAAATTGCAAATATGCTTACTCTTCAGACGAACTTTAGATACTGAGAGAACTGGAGAGTTTTAAGATAAATTATTGCTTTAAATCGGTTTATTTGTCTTATTTAACGTTTTAGAAGATCCACTCTTCGCTTTTTCTTAAAAGAAGTCCTTCAACATTGTAGCCGAAGTTCGTTAGCATGTATTGAGCTTAGAAGATGCTGATTCTAGAATAGTTCAAACACTGCAAAAAGTTTCAAGGATATCTAGAATTTATAATTAGACTTTTGCTATGCTCCAGCATATCATCCAAACGATAAACAAATTCAGATCCACCTTTCTACCCATTGCTTTCCAAGCTTTGAAGCAGCCAATATGCATAATCAGAGAAGTCAGAGTTGCATAAATATTTAAAGTCGTAAACACATTTTCATACCCTGTCTAAAAGAATAGCAATCTGCAATTAAATATTTATAAAATATTTAATAAAAGTCAAACTGTTTTTTCAGCCAAACAAATTTAAAAATTCGATTATAAATTGTCAAAATTAAATAGGACAAATTTCCCCGTGAAATTAAAATTAAAATGGATATGTAACTGGGTTGTACATATATACACATTTATTATTTAGTACAGATTAATATTAAAGATTTCAAAAGGGACCGGATGGATACGCTGATAAATCTTAAAAGAAGAAGAACGTAAAAGATTGTCATCATTTTTTGAGCAGAGGAAATCCTAGTCTATATTCTAGATTTTAAATTGTTTCGTTTTATTTGCCGAGTTGTCAATCAACAGTTGTGTCAACTTGGTTTATGCAACATTCCACACTATCCACATTCCAATAAAGTATCACACGGGAAAGTATCCGGTCTTAATCTTAATTGGGTGATACAACTATCATCACAACATAGGATCTTATGGTATGCAAATTATGCCACACACGTGGGACTCCGATTAATATTACAAATTACAATATTTTATGACGAGATTGCAGTGTATTCATAAACATTTCTTCGTATTTCGAAATTATTGAGTTTTTAAAAACAAAGTTTTACAGTTGTAAAATAAAAAGGAAAATAAATAAAAATAAATGGCTTTTAAAAAGTTATAAAGTTATATGTCTAAACCTGAACAAAAAAATATTTTTAGTAACTTTCAGATTATTTAGCACTCGTCTTAATTTCAATTACTAATAGAGCTTAAACATCTAACGACATGAATATAAAAAATTAAACAAATAAACCCTTAAACTATAACCAAAGAATAAAGAGTAAAAACGAGTATTTATTTATGTATGAATTGATTTATAAACGAGGTCTCAGTTCCATTAATAAAATAAAGTCTATTACCAAACGAATCAAAAGGTCTTGATCAATTGGAATTCATAATTTAGCAATCGGACTCTTGCCTTGTTCGTCATTTTTAACAATGCACTCAATACTATAAAAAGACCTCTGTAAATATCGAAATCTGCACACGTCTCTAGCAATTAGCAATAAGTCAAAGACTCAAAGCCTGTTCTAAGTATAATAATAATATTAGAGAATAGAATAACTCCAAATAGAGCTAGAAGAAATGTATATAATAAATTAGAGAAAAGATTTGGACATGAATTCAATAAATTAATGAATGAAAACGCTGCTGTCAAACTCCTAAATGAATTCAAATGCCTCTGGTCATGTCATGCATGATCAAAAATATATAAACTTTTAGTTTCGAATTTCTTATTCCATATCAAATCATTTAAATCAAATCCTTCCACCTGATTTAAATGAATTACAGACACCAACAATATTCTTTTCACTATTCCGATATCATTATTTTAAGAATGTGAGAGAATCTATGCAAAAAAAACATGAAACTGAAATCTGATAGTAAACAAATATTATTTTAGAAACGTGTATCCATAACCAATATCCTAATTTAAGAAACTGACCGACTCCCTGCGGATTCGATCGATAAAATTAGTGAAATTTCTACCACTAGAGAAAGCAAATTAAATCAACTAGCCCGTTAGAGTTATTATAATGAAATGATATGAAATCAAAACCACTAAAAACCTCACAACTGACCTAAGCTCATGTTTTTTATGGGAATAATCTCTAGCTATAAATTTATTATTCCAATCATCAAATCACCTATGCTAATTTAGTGTATAATAACAATAATAATATGTCTACGAGTTCTAGTCTGACTGCACATCTGCCTCCATTTATCTTATTACTGGTAAGGTTACTTTCCTAGAATATTCAAAACTATCAAAACGAAATAAATAATGATTGTAGTTTACAAATTACTAACTTCCCTAGGGTATTATCCTTTTACAGATGCAAACAAACAACAAAAAAGTCTTGGTAACTTTTCTTTTATGCTATCGGCAATCGTCAATGATGCCTTCTAGCTGCGATGGTAATATCTGATCAGCTCGTCTTTTATTTTATTTTTATTACCATCATTGATTCCTCTGCCCTCATTTCCTTCCTTTTGGAAGTAGCCATTGTTTACGGTATTGTGTGCTAATCTAAACAAGTAGGCAGTTATTATTTTGATTCAGTCATATACATATACATATCATCAATAAATATTATACTGCAAAAAAATCATAGCATCTGGCTTAGCTTCTTCTGACCCACGGGGATCAAGTTTGCAGACAGTGTGCGATGTGCAGACAAGAAGCTCAAGGTGTGAAAACATGGAAGGAGGAAACTTTCACGAAATTGGTAGATTGATAGATATGTATATGAATTACATATGTTACTTAATTAGCCATACTTATACTGTGGACAGTTTTCTATGTAGCTTAGAGTAAAAGTTTTAATAGAATGTGATTGAATGAATGAAATTTATTGATAAAAGATGTAAACGAGACAGAAACTAATGTCAATTTGATAGAAGTCATGGAAAATATAGAAATAACAAGAATCGCAAAGTTGCACTTCTTCTTGTAGCCGTAGGTCGAAACACCAACATCAATTATAATGTGAAAGAACTTGTGTCAATTGTCAAGAAATCAGAAATTTTAAGAATTTATAGAAATTCTTCAAGCTTGTCTATTTTATTTTATGATGTTTTTCGAAATTTCTACTCGCAATTTAAGACGCTATTTGATAATTATTACTAAATTTATTCACCAGTCAGAATCAAAGCTCTCAGGTAGAAATGTAAATAAATAAAAATGTGCAATGTCGAAAATGCAACCATTTGGGTCAAAAGCCCTTGATACACGTTTGTATAAACAAAGTATTCACTCTTGTGGTCTGAAGTGACCAATCCCCTCAATATTTAACAAGATCGTGACCACTGAATTGCACTTTTCGCAAAATCCCTTTTTATTTCTGCATTTATCTCTAAAATTATCTCGGCCAAATATTATATTATTATAAGTAGGATTAGCAAAACCAAAGTAGCTTTACTTATTTTCACATTGTTCACTTTTTAAATTGTTAAACTAGTAAAAGTTTTTTTTTTTTTTTTTAAAGTAACTCTATTTGCAACTACTTAACTTTTAAGATATAAACACAAATAGAATGTGTATCAAATTTATAAGCTCATTTTCACCATATTTATCTAGATTTTTGCAAGCTTTTCCTCCTTGTGCAAATTATTTTTTACTCTATCAATGCACTTCTACATAATATTTAACTTTCTTATACTCAAAAATTTGATGGATTTGATGTTGATGCCGTTGATATTGATAGATAATGGACGTGTGCCCCTTAAATCGTGGCTTTTGAAAAAGTGGAAATTGCGAATCGAAATGTTAGAATCATATAATAATCTAGAATCGAGACTGAATAAGATCATGATCTACATAATTTGTCTCACATTCAGAATTGCAATTGCAATTGTAACCAATTGCCTTGCATTTCGGTTTCAAATTATGTTCAAGTAGCTTGGCTGAATGACTTTACTATGATTGATTCTGCTTCTTATCTTTGATTCTTTTATACCTTTCTTGATTCACAATCGTTCCCTTGTCTTGTCTCTTGTCTTGTTTAGTAAAAGTCAATCTAGGTTACAAATTGAAGCTGAAGCTACCCGTAGCTAATCGAGATATGCCTGCCCTGCTGATTACGATTACCGATCTCCCTTTCCTTATCACTATCTTTTTCTCTTTATTATCTCTAAGAAGTTTTTGTATTCATTTAAAAAAAATCTGAATAAAAAATTAGTTTCTTAATAAATGCTAATAGACCGTGCATTTGTATCAAATCGATCAATCCCTCCAGGGGTGTTTCCTCCCTCCCATCATCTCGTATTACTAGTTCTTATTAAAACATATTTTAAATATTACAATGCATTTAAAAATTCGTGTGTAGCACTTGCCATTAACATGTAAACTGTTTAAAATTTAAATGATAAGCCATTTCACTTAAAGATCCGTTATTCTATTCTAACTCTATCATCCTGATCAAAAGATAGTTTAATTAATCAAAAAAAAATAAAGATACGCCCTTATTCCTCAGTTTATTGTGTATTACAGTAGAACAGAGAGTAGAAAGAGTCAGGCCTTTCTAATGTGTAGTAATTTTAAAATGTGAATATATTAATAATCTCAATGTTATCTTGTGGGAAAATCTGTCGGTCTCAATTTTTGAAAAAAAAATAATCTAGAAACTGGATTGGGGTGGCTGATTAATAACTTTTTAAGTAAGCTTCTTCCTTCCGTAAGTTAATATCTGCTGAGCCAGGGGCATTTTATTATGACGCGTGAAGTAGAGTAAGTAGATTTAAATTAACTAAGCATTTATTATGGAAGCTGATGTATTATCACCATTTTTGTTCAAATATCACACACAGTATAACGCATAATAATGATAATAATATTATGAGGGCAATAGCCTGGTTGTTGGACTTGAGAGAAGTAAATTTTAATTTGCATAGCTATCAGCGGCACACGTTTTAAAATAAATATCTTCCTGTTAACTTGCATTCCGACGGAATTTCAAATTTTTCTAAGATAAAGGTTGTCATCCAATTAAACAAACAGGATTGACTAGCTAAAAGACTAGACTGCTAAGGGTTTTAATGTCCTTAAACAACACGTAGGCAAAAATCGTACAAATTGTGTGACGAAATGTCACTCTTCTAGAGTCTTGAGCTGTTTACTGTCTCATTCAACTTATTAACTTATATACAATATGAACATGCCCATAAAATAAGACTACATACACAAATTAATACCACAAGTTCATCAAGGAGTTCATTTAAATTTAAAGCTTCAGAGTTCAATTGAAATTCTCTCCAAATATGTACTAACAATCCTAAAAGCTAACCTTTTCTGTTAGATAGTTAATTAACCAGCAGGAATAAGGGACAGGTGACAATTCTATTTTTGATTTATAAATACATTTGGTTTGGATTTCGATTAGCTACTCAGAACTCCTGGACCCCCTGCTTACAATTTACTTGTTACAAATGTATGTAAAGCTTTACTAATGGACGCACAGCACACACCTTTATTATTTAGCTTTTAAAAAATAAATTTGTATGAATCATTGCATTGTTTGGTAGTAGTGAATATTTTGATTGCAGCTTTCATTTCAAATCAGATATTCTCTTATTAAGGTATTAGAACTATTAGCTAGATATTTGTATACATAATTTGGGCCAACGAAAAGTCAAACTGGTTAATTGGGTAATATAATATACGGAGAGAAGTCAATGGAACAAGTCCCTCTTTCTAAACTCCTAAATGTTTCATAGCTTCATGTCATTGTTGTTTCTACATTGTCTAGATTGCCACTATTGAAATCAACTATTGGGTATTGACATAGACCGGCTTGTCTTAGGAAAATAGCTTTTTGATTCGCCGTGCAATTATGATTTGTTATTTCACTTGAGATTTAAGCCTTAAGAGTTGTCTTAAGTGAGACCAAAATTGATGAGTACGACTTGCTACATGTCCGATAGTAAGACAGACAGCTTCTTCAAGTTGTCTTAAACTCCTCGAAAATGAATGAATGTATCTTCAATTTTTTTATAAATGATTTTAAGCCATTGACTACTAAAATGTAGGCTTTTAGGCTGTACGTTGTTTTAGCTAGCTATATAGCTATTGAGGTGGCATTGGCTGCAATATGTATTACCAAGATATGCGATTTGTTTGAGGTCTAATATAAAAACACTAGTAGCATAAGTGGCCTAACTTTAAATTTAAAAAAAACAGAAGTGGCTGGTACAACTGTTTTAAATTGTTAATTAACCTACTAAATCCTGTGTGATCGCAGTTAATCAAATTTCAAATACCTTTGAGACTTACACAGCTTACACCATGTGTGCAGTTTAATTACAAACTTGACACTAATATCTCTAGTAATTGTGTCTTTAACTCTTTCATCTTAATAAATACACATATACAACAGCAAGCTATAATAATAAAAATATTGACCTGATGCCAATCGAAATCAACCTACCTCAATTTCTTGTCCCTGATCATCAATAACAACTTGTTGTTCCTTCAGCTCAGTTTCCAACTCTTCATTTCTTTCCAGTAAGGTTCGCCCCAATTCTGCCGCAAGCTGGAGATCTAAAAAATAAACACATAAAAAACATTATAAATAGAGAAGATTTTAAAGCGCACTACTTTTATTTTATATGCCTCAGGGCAGTAGATTTATAGTATAAATTACAAGTGCATTTAACAACCAAAAATTCAAGACCATATACCACTTTTGCCTTTAAATCAACCGAAGCGGATCGGGCTAATGATCATCATGCGCTCGTATCAAAGTACAAGAAGATAATTTACAAAAAAACACAACAATTTTGCAATGTTTTATTCACAAGCAGTTTTAATACAAAGTTGGTAAAAAAAATTGCATGAAAGTAAATGTTGGTTGGAATTATCTTCTATTAAAGTGGGACAAGCCTCTTATAAGTGTCGCTTGTCGGCGAAAGCATTTTTAAAAGTTTTTGCTCCAAAACTTTATGTAACACGGTGGTATGTTTCCGGTGATAATTCGACTAAATTCTCCAAAAGTCCAAGTTATACAATTTTAAATAGCATGACCATGCATCGTGTTTTAAAAAATTGAGTCTGGTCATGAATTTCATAAAACATGAAAACGTCTCATAAGATTGCGATTTAAAAATATAAAAAAATCTTGTCATCTAATGATTAAGAGATGTAAGACCAACCTTGAATATCATCGAAAGTCGTTTTTGCAAGCTTTAGTTTCTGAAGCTGCTGTTGCCTCGCAGATGGAAGGGGAGGTGGAACAATTATCTTGTAAATTGTTGAATCCGATGATATTTCTGAGTAATTAGCCTGTGCCATACTTGCTATCAAATTTATTCTTGTGTAACACGCTTAATTTAACTTGTATTTTATTCTATCTTTACTAATAAAATTATTATATCTCAATAAATAATCAAACTCTCTACCTACTTATAGAAATTTATGCAATATTTACATGTAAAATTTAACTAATTTCGTAGTTAAAATTAGTCTACTAATTTAATATAAATAGAATTTAATTTTTCAACAAAAAAAAAACCTATACTTCTAATTTAAAAAAAACATAACCACTCAAATTCAATCCGAGGCAAATAAATATCCACAACTATTAAATTTAAAAAAATGCTAACATATCAACTAAATCTTTTTCTATTTCAAGCTTCGAACATAATTAATAGTAAATTAATTGAATGTGAATTCAATGAGACAGAAATGTTCAAAGTTATTTGACTACGGATCAATTATACTGACACACTGTACATATAATTATGTGTTATTATTTTGATCGGTAGATCTTTAATTTCGATAAAAAAATCAAAGGTGTAGAATAATCTAGTCTTATCGAAATTGGCAGTAATTAAAACTTTAAAACAAGGATAGAACTTTTAATTTATTCCCACAAAACTGTCTGGTAAATTTGAGCCTTCACCTCCTTCCTCAAAGTCTTTGGAAGAACTGTCACAAATGTGTTCAAGAGCGAATTTTATTCCCGATAATATCGAATTACAATGTAGTACATAAATACGCCCTTTTTTAGTGTCTCCAGCTTTAACCCTGTAAGGGATTAAGTCGGGAAATATGAGTCATTTACTTCGAACCATTTTATTATTTAACGAAGGAAAGCCTGAAGGAAACCTTAGTAAAACCTTTTAACAGGTTTATAAAGTACAGACAGGTCACACACAATGTGTCGTGTGTCTTGTGTTACAATTCTTTTTTGAAGGGTTCTTCCTAGCTTTTAGCTTCTGTTTCTGATTAGCTCCGAAGTTGGAAGAACTGATTTCACATACTGCCTAACCAAAGTATAAGAAACAAATGGAAACTGCTGCTGCCGTCCAAATATATTTGCTTTACGTTACACTCAATTTCGTTTCATAGATCTTTAAAATTAAGAACAAAATTCTCCTTTCTTTAAAAGTCAATCTCCCCTCAAGATTTGAGAAGAAGAAGGCAATGAACGACTCAAAATACTCTTAGCCTGTGTTGTTGTTGGAAAAGGGGTGTGCTTTTAATACTTAAAATTATAATTTTTCTATTGTTATTCTTTCTCCCAGTATTTAATATGCATATATTTCTCTCCCTCTAAACTTCCTTATAAAACTGCTTATAATATACCAAAGTTGTCTATAAATATTTTTAAAAAATACTCGAGAGAAATTAAGGAAGTTGTCACGCGTTGGGTCTTAACTGACAAAATTAAAAAACAAGGTTAGCCCTAGCACAAACACATTTTAAAAGTTTCTTCTTGACTTTAGTGTTCGCAGTCTCAAGTGTCAAGTCTTGGACTCTTGAGTTCCAAAGTGTTGCGGTTGATAGAGTGTTTGTTGATATTATTGAAATTTAATGAATAGACTTTGTATGGCCGTTTATTATTGTGAATTTTAACCGTTGATGAACTTTTGCTTTATTGATAAAACTTTATTTATTTGAACCAGGGCCAACGTCGTTTAACTGGCAAAGTTATGGTCACTTTAGCAGATGGATTTGGATAAGAAGTTGACTATTCTTGACCAGAACAGAGAATGACGAGGAAAAAATCCCAAGCTTCTGTACCTACACGATAATGCAGAAATGTAATCTATTTCTTTTCAAAAGAATAAAATATATATGTACGCACACAAGTACAAGAGCACTAACTTCAGTTAAGTAAAAACTCCTGCGGTATTGTATGTACAAGTATGCATTGTTGATATCGTGGCATATGGTTATGATGATGTTGGGATTATTATTATGAATAGTGTGTTTTGTACCCTTGTAAAATATTACAGATTGCAATTTGCAATCGCAAAACTAGACATCATTATATTCTTCATGATTATACAAAAGTTGGTGCACAAAAAAACTCTAAATTGTTTGAAGGTATGAAATAAAAAAGCCCCACTGGCCTGGCATAGCTTGACTGTGGGAAGGCTTTTAAAGCTTTTGAAGCTTTAAAATTTGAAAGTGATTAAGCACTCCAATTGTGCAAATATTATCATATATAGACTCAATGAGAATCTGGATATCTGCAAGCAATTTAAAATACATGAAATATAGATATAATGTCTATCTCTTCTATCAATTTCGTCTCTCAAAAACAACGTCATTAGAGACCCAAGTGGGTCTCTATTATTTTTTGAAGTTTAGAGTTTGAACTGAGCAGGATTCCCCATTCAGATAATAATCGTAAAATCGTGTTGAAGTCATTTATCTCAATCCTCAATAAGAAATCTGATCAGGTTAAACTTAAAACCAACATCAAGTTCATTGCAATTTAGAATATTGCACAATCATAAATCACAGACAATGATGAATGTTGACATTGGTTTCACTAAAAGGTGCATAATTTAGACGTCTGTTGGGCTACATAAATTGATCTAGTTAAACAAATTGAATTTGTGATTTAATCCATTATAGCATTTCTTTTGTAATTGAAAAATTGAGATACCTACAATTTAAAATCTTGATTACAATTTATCGACCTTGTTTTTGCATCTTGATTACCTGTTTTTTCTACTGAATCTACTTTTAGTATATAAAAATTATACGACAGTGAATAAATAAAACTCGGAATTATCCTTTCAAAGTATGACAAAAAAATAATTTTAATTTCTAGCTAAAATAAACTCAAAATTTACAAATTCCATTTCAGCATCAATGCAGTTAATATTTATTTAACTGCAGAGGTCAAATAAAATATCAAATACCTACCGAGAAATTCTCCATGCTCTTTTTGCTATATTTACGCAATAAAATAAATGATGTGGCGAATTCATGCGAATTATCCTCATCCCTGCCACTTGTTGTTACCAGTGCAATGTTTTATACACTATAGAGTACTCATTGATAAAAATATGATTAACTTTCAGGGGGATTGTTTTGCTCGCTGGTTTGTGGTTAGCTCACGTATGTAACTCGTCAAATTACAATTAGATCCAAGGATAAGGATGTCAAATTCTTAAATCTCAATTATAAAAAATACATTACGAATATGATTTTGATTTTTAAATATATTAGTCTATAAAATTGAATGGCTTAATTCTGCACGGAGTTAATAAAAGATGTCTGAAGACTTTTGCTTTCGTTAATTGAGAAAATCAAATTATCGTGAAAAAAAACCACTTCCTTTTTAATTCAAATAGCTTTTGCAAATTAACAGAATGTATTGGGATTTATTATTGGTGGTTATTTGAGAGGTATTACGGAAGCCATAAAAAATATCATAATAATAAGAATAATATTTCCAATCACTGCCTGGACCACAACATTTATAATTTATAATCTTTTATACATACGAATATAAAATTTATAGTAGGTAAAAAACCAACAAATCGAATCGGAAATCATAAACCAATGGGATTTCAAAGGTGCCGATTTCCTGTATTTTGATTTGTTTTCAAATGTCAATTAATACGTGCAACAGTCGGCGTTTCTGGATTATGTACGCTTAAGATTCTGCATACCTTTAATCATTTTAATAAAACAAAGAGCGTGTCAAATAAATTATTACAAGGAGCTAATGAATTCAAATACCGAATTATGTTCACAAATTCACACAGTTCCACAAATTTTCCCAAGATACCTCAGAAAAGTCTTAATTAATTCATAATTCCATGTTTTTTTTATTAGTAAAGTAAATCATTTACAGGTAAACTATGCAACAGTCTAGTCTAACGAATCAAGCTTGTGAGATTTATTGAGGCAGCAGTGTAAAGATTAATAGAGTAAAACATGACAGGAAAACCCCAAAAGATGATAGTGTGGTGAGAAGTTAATGATACGTTTGAAACAGGAGTAAAGTGCATTTGCATTGCTGCTAGTTTGAATGTCAAGGTGAAGAGATAAGACTGAAAGTGGATACTGTGATTATTGTAGTAGTAGAAGTGTTTTTGCATTTTTTATCCAACACTTCTTGCTTGTTTTTTTATTTTACATAGATTTGAAGTTGTTTTCTTGTGCAACGAAACAAATCTGTGGGAACAAAAAGATTAAACGCTAGAGCTCAGATTCTATTCAAAAATGCTACTGGGCTTCTGTTAACAACTAACAAATGAGAGTCAACATTAAAATAGTAGCAAGAAGTCACCATTTATTGTCAGGTATAAAACAGAGGATGTTGATAAATGGACAATAGGATGTTGTGCCTTGAATATCTGTCGACTGCTTTGAATGTTTTGAGGTTGAGGTTTTCTCTATAGGAAAAGTCAAAAGAAGGATGTCGACATTCATTCTCCGGTGGTTAACTCTCGTTTACAGAATTCACTTGCTTTTCTCAACACAGAAGATCAGATAACTTTCGAACTCATGCTTTGGGAACGACGGATATGGAATAAGAAAAAACAATGGAACGGATTTTTGTCTAATGAAGGTTGAAGGTGGTCGATGACTTTTTTGATTAGCAAGATACATATCTATCTGATTTTTTTTGGAATTTGTTTGTCATCTAGTTCGGTAATTGATTTGTGGAAATTTGTTGTCAATAATATCTCAGAATTCTTCTGTTCAGCTTTTTTATAATTCTGATAGGACAAATTGCTGTGCATTTTAACAAATATTATTGACAAAAGTGAATGATTATAACACAATGAGATAATGAAACTCGACAATTAAGTGCATGCAGTATGTATTTATTTTCTAGATGTTTTTGAATCGAATCTGTCTATCTGGTGTAGAAATGATTTTAATTTCTGGGGACATGAAATCACATTGTGGTGATTATGTTTGACGATCCAGAATGAATATCCAGAATGCAATACATGATCGACTTTTCTTCTTTTGAACTTCTAAACTTGTAAAATTGTAACCTAATCCATTTCAGGAAACCAGATGAGCATTAATTGTTTAATGTTTTACACCCTAAGAGATAACGGGCTCTGGGTCTTCTTACACTCAACAAGAACATATTTAGTGTAAGATGCCAGAGGATAACAGATGCAATTTAAATTACATGACCATAAAGAGTGAACACACAGGTAGTAATTATATTCCATTTTATGTACAACATCAAACATTAAATTTTATTACCACTACAACAGTTCCGGGTAATAAATTCATGGCTAATAAGTAACCGCAGATCAAACAACGCGATTCATTGTCACCATAAAATTAAAAAGCATCTTCAATTCCTAATGGGAAAAAATAAAATAAAAATATTTAATTACTGTATTTTATGTTCCTCATTCCTCTAACAAAATTTAATTCCTTCGGTTTTTTTAATCTACAGAATTTATTATCGGTATTGAACTAGCTGAGAAAAATATTAATAATAAACATCCTCACATAAGAATTAAACATTGAGAATATTCACGAAGCTATGTGAAAAATCCGAAGTCCGTGACTTTGCAATACTTGAATGATTTTTCAAGCCTCTACTTTTAGCATCTAAGAATGGTGTTTGACCATGCTTAGAGATCGGTATCATCTGTGTATTTCTTTTTAAAAAATGACTACAAACCCAATTTTAAAGACAAATGTATTCAACAAAGCAGACGATTTAAATGATCATATTACTTTATAAAAGAGAAAAAATCTTTAAAAAATCATCTAAGGAGAATAGTTTTAATTCATTCATATTCATTCATATAAATATGTAAGAATATCTGCTGGTATCGAAATAGTTTTTTTTTTTAAATCTACGTAACATCTAGTGCTTAAAAATATCTCGCATACCTCATCTAGCATCGTATAGTTTAGCTTCGTTCAAAATAAATGGTGAGATACCCTTGACTTTGAGTTTTTTTATTATCATTCGTGTTCATTGAAGAAGCAGAGGTTTTATGTAGTTTTTATGTGCAAATGTTATACACTTCGGATATAACAATAATATTGGAATTACTCGGCCTACCGTAATTTTGAAGATTGGTTTGATACAGAATTTAGAACCAGTCAAAGATAAGTTTATGGGTATGGATCGAAATTGTACAATTGTCTGTATGACAATGGTAATTGCTGAAGATGACTCAACAAAAGTTAAAGAATTCGGTTGAGGTTGAGGTTGAGGAGATATTTTCGTGGGATTTTTTTACAGCCTTTTAAAATGGTATACTTTTAAAAGTGTTTTTAAATACTGCCTACCTGTCAGATCAGATACTGAAATCTAAGATATAAGAAACCCTTGGCTGAAGGCTTTCAGACTCTTTCAGGCTTTTAAAATTCTTGCTCTACATGTTATCTTTAATGATGTCATGGCCAATGTCAAATACCTCAAATATTTCAAAATGAACCTTTTTTCAACTTTCTGGAAATTTGAGTTGAAGGTTACATACCAAAGCTGTAAGCTGTAGAGCTGTATGTTCAATTTCCGGTAATCAGTAAGTAAGTAAATAATTTATATTATTCTGTTTTGATATCTTCCAATAGAGAGTTCAATCTAATAGAGAGTCAGATTTGCGGATTCGGTTTCTCAGATTCTTAGTATTTTGGTGTATTAAACACTAAATTTCTCTCCTAACGGTAATAAACACATTTATATAGTGGCATCGATCGACTACTCTCCATTGGAACATCTGGTTAGCACTAAAAAAATATAAGCTCTGAAAAAGTCAATAAAAGAAATAATAATATGAATAAAGTCTCTATATTCAGCCAATTATTTGTCATTTAAGTTTTGAAAAGTTCAAAATACAATAATCTTGAGATTCTAATTCCCTACATTTTTGATCTTATCAATCTTTTATCTTCGAGAACTGCAGAAATCACATATAATTATTTCAGACACTATTGCTAACTTTAATTATTTGTTGATGCGTATCCTTTAAAGAGCTAATTTTTCACACTTATATTATTTAGACACTCTAAAAAAAGTGAGAATAAACGACACTTGACTTTCTCGTCGGAATAAATATAAATTCCAAGAAATTCAATTTTATTCTTTCAAAAAATTACGGAAATAAAAAAAACACTCCAAGTCATGTCAATTCACCAAATTGTAATTTCCAATAGAAATAAAATCGTCACCCTTCACAAAGGTGGTCTTCTTTCTATTTTTTCTATTCTAACATTCTTTATAATTTTTCTCTTATTTTACTTTATTACATCCTAATTACCAAATCTGTGAAAAATGTGTGTGAATAGCAATCCCCATTATTTTCACTTATATTTGTCTCCTAATAAGAATAAAAGTGAGAAGAGACTCGGATGCAAAGATGCAAACATTCAAATGAAATGATTTATAAAGAAAACGTGGCATAAATTGAAAAGAAACTTTTGCCATTCTTCACACAAAATTATTTATGCGATATAACCTCCTCCCTTCCCATCATTATCATTTTACATTAGGCAAAAAAAATATCTGGGATTTTTAATCAAATGTATCTTCCAAAATTAATCAAGTGGGTTTTACAAAAAAAAATCAAACTCAATCATCAAAACACGTTAAAAATAACACATCTTTATTACTTCATTAGATTCGCACCACACGATTCCGGATGATTTTATTATTATTAAAAACAACAAACCAATTACAACTTTCTTTAAAATTTAATTTTAGTTTTTTAGCAGCCAAATGACCTGTGAAAAATGACAGTTGACACTTGTATGCATTCTTAATGCAATTTATTAGTTGAGAACCAATTAGCACCTTTTAACTTTATTAACACGAAGCAATGGGTTGAGGCAATAGTTGAGAATTTGCTGTAATTGCTTAATAATATTTTAATTTAAGCTTGAATGGAAATACATTAGTTGTTAAGCTTCAGAGCATTATTGAAGTTTGTTATATAAAACATTAGAGTTCAGAGTGAAAGTAACTCTCTTGTAGACTTGAAGAGGCTTGTTCACTTGTTTTTATTGCAAGATTCAATTATTTTTCCCTACGAAGTGCGTACACAGTTTACTATGAGTAAACAATCAACACCGGCTTAATCAGTTTGTTCAACTGTAGATTGGATTTTGATAGATGTGCTCCTCTATTAAAGGGTTTAAACATCTACAGTTTTAAGCATGTGGGGATTTGTTTTTTTAGAGAGAGGTTGCCCTTGACCAGAATGCTGAACAAATTGGACATTCATTTAAAATGATCCATGTGATTATGCACAATCTTTACATCATCGAAAAGGTTTAAAGGTTGTTAGTTCTGCCCACGTACATACCTCATACCTAGTTGTTATAGCTTATTTGTCTTATTTGAACACTATCAAAAGTACAATAATTTTTTAATGTTTTAATCTAGCCGTTCTATACCTATTGTGCTTTATTGAGATTAGATTTCAGAATTGGAAGGAGTAGCACCTTTTAAAAAGCTTTACACCCTGTGTTTAATACAGAAGTAATAAATCACATAACGAAACTGCTTGTGCGTTGCTAAATAGTTCCAAAGGTCATCTTAAATGGTTTGGCAAGTTTTAATGGATGATTAAAGTTTTGAAATTGATTTTGCATTTAAAATAGAAGCTTGAAGAATAATTTGGTAGTTAATATCAATACATAGCAAGATGTGCATGTGCTTAGTCGTTGTTTATGCAATTTATTTATGTGCATATTAATAATACGTGATCCACAGGGGTTCTGTAACCCAGGAGTAGATTATTTAAATTAGTATTACATATACTTATACGTATCTGCAAATCCTTGTATTGTTAACCTAGACCACTCCTATTTAAACAGAACAACAAATATTTTTGGCATTCGAATATTTATTTGGCTGTGACAAGGATGGAAAAATTAATAAGATATATGCCAAGCTAATAAAGGAGTTCTTTAAACTGCGAGACCAAAATATAATAGCCTGTAGCCCTGTATTTATGTGATCAGAATTAAACCTGATATCAAAATGAAATAAATATTGAGTAAAAGACTGAGTTATTTTTAGCGAGAAATTGATGAATAAAACATAGGTAAGAACTACATACATTATGGGATTTCGTAAATAAATTGACAATACATGACCTACCTAGTTAGCCAAGCCATTCAATTAGTTGTAACTTCTAATTACCTTTCAATACTGGGTACCAACTATTGTAGGTAGGATGCATTTGGAGTGGAAACGACATGTTTTATTTCAACGTTTTCTGAAGTGGAAAATGCATGACTGAACTTATCATAAAGGATAAGCGATGCATTTCAGTTGAATGCAGTAGGATTTTATTATTTGAAAAATTTATTATGACCAGAATTTAATTTTTTTTATAATAATATTTATTATAAAATTTTATAATATCTCAGAATCTGTGTAGCACAATAAATTAATTCTACAGGCTATAATATGCAATATAGGGTCCCTGTGTTACATAAATATACATTATTTATGTATAGATTTAATTTTAAAATTATTTTCCATTCCAAAAAATGCGATGCAATTTTGGATTGTAAGAAACTTTTTCTATTATCGAGTTTAATCAAAATAAGTTTTGCTTAAAAGATCAAATTTTATCCTCATGTTTTTACATAGAAAGCTACTATACTTTTTATAAATAACTTGTACAATAATAAATCTGCAGTACATTCTTGAAACGTCAATAAGAAGAAATAATGCATTTATTGGGAAGCAATTAAACATGTGATCTGAACTTGAGAACAAGAACAGTCTGTAATTACTCATTTCAGGAACAAAAAATGTTTTACTCCTACACATGAATAACTTTATATTTGGTATTTTATGTACTGCATTTAGAAATCCCTTGTCTGCAATTATCTAGTTCGAATTACTTCGAATACCTGTACTTCAATATTAAAGTAAAGTGTGTAAGTTGGAATTTTTTTTTGGTTTTGAAATCTTTGGAATGCTAACGAGAGTGAACATTACTTAAATGAAATATCTGATTTGATAAAGATACTTATAAATATGATTATTGCAACTGTGTTGAAACTGAAATAAATTTTCAAAATGTGTTACATAGTCTTGAAGAAGGACAATGAAGAATTTACACCTTGAACTTCAAACAACTTCAACTGTTATGTTGTTAATTGCATCTTTAGTGAAATTGAAAGCAAATTTCTTGTAATAAACATTAATTTAGGGCCAAAACAGTTTTCAAATCTCACAAATAAATGTAATCATATAATCACACCACCTCCATTTCAAATTCGACAAATACAGAAATTACATTGCACTCCACCCAAGACCCAAGGCGGCATTACCTTTTCAATATCTAACAAACAATTGTTCCCAGAAATCTACTCCTTCCTTCTCGTTGTCAAAAATCTCGATAAAGTTAGCACGTACCGATTATTTTTTGTTTTATTTATGCATATCTAAAAGATCAGTAGCCTTTAATTTCAAAACACCTTAACAAGAAGTCAATTCATAAATGCCGACATTCAAGGAAAAGACACGAACGATCTGGTTTCTAAAATTCTAAATATTGTGAATACAAAGAGATCAAAGCAGGAAGATAATACTTTTACTTGTAAAAAAAATCGTACACAAAGATTACAGGACAAAGATGGCTAATCACCTATAGAGAACTGAATATTACAATAATTACACAAAATCTGATCACCTGAACATGAACAAAAGTGATCGCTTTAGGATCATTAGTTCATGTCCATTATTATCATATTCTTTTGGTATTATTCTATGTGCTACCTGCCTGTAATTTTTTTTGAAGAAAGTGAGTTTCCTCTCTTGTTATTTAGATATCTTGGCCATCTCCAACATTTAAAATTTTAAAAGCACTCATTCTTCAAGCTCTAATATATATTATCAGAGAATTTATGAAGTAGTGTGAAATCTCTAAATATCAAGTATTACCTTCAAAGCTTGCACGTATTTTTTTTAAAATCTTCTTAGGTCTTCAAGTCAAGTAGCTAATATTATTATTTGGAACCAACTACTATTACAGCTAATTGGCAAGTTGTTCATAAAAGGTAATAAAATGATGGAAGTAAATAAGTAAGGTTAAAAAAACGCTGCGAAATTTCCAAAAAGTAAAATACAATACGGATTTGACCTTAATCCCTCGTGATCATAATGCTTAGGCAATGAATGGCTTTTATCCTCAGTACCACTGCCACCATCAATACCAATACGACACAAACTACTGCTTTTCAAATCTGTTCTGCTTTACTCTAGCTTAAGTAGTAGTAGCACTTTGTCAAATGATTTCCCCGATTTCCTTTTCATTTCAATTTACCAAGAAATTCTACCTTGAGCCTCTTATAAACTTATAAAGACTTATGAACGGTTGTTTTCTACTGCAATAAAATAATTGTTCCTCAACTCATAAAAGTAATAAAAGTCTCAACTAAACATAATGGAAAGGCCACAGGGTTTGTGTGAGATTCGATGTTGGAGGATTCCGACAAAAAAATACAGTCGAACGTGAGCTAATTGTAAAGAACCAGATCACACAGATCATACAAAGATGGATGGTTAACTTTTCCTTTCAATTAAATTCAAAAGCTTAATTTGACAATTATAATTTATAAAAGAGATGTATTCTCACATTTTAGACAATTATATCTTTTGAAATAGATTCTTAGTTTAAAATCCAAACATTTCCTGTTTACTAAGCAGTTTAAAAATAATTCAGGAATATTTTTAAAAATTTTAATTGCCGTTGGTTTAATTTTCCGGTGCATAAAAACAATTACGCTTTAATTTCCGAAAATTAAGAACACGTACGACTCAAGATCGAATTAGTTTCCTTCTTCCCAGAATTTTGGTATGAAACCTAGTTCATCAGTCTGG
>JAQGBQ010000276.1:0-27880 GCA_034698485.1 Vertagopus arboreus | reverse complement strand
TGCTAAGTTTTAAACATAAATTCTATGAACGTGTGTACCAAATTTCAGACTAATCGGTCAAGTTTAAAGAAAGTTATCGTACATTCGGACTGATAAACAGACACCAACACGGTTCCATAACCCCTCGGAGTCGAGCGAAAAAATAAATAAATCTACTTTGAGTATTACATAGTGGATAATGTGCTTAAAACGTGTCATTTATTGTGGGAATCAAGCGTGGGATATTTAGAAAAATATTATTAAAAAAACAAAAGTAACCGTTGAGAATCCGGGTTGGGTAACCGGGTTGACGGATTTGAGTAACCGGGGTGAGCATCCGGGTTGGGTAACCGGGCTGAGCATCCGGGTTGAGCACCCGGGTTGGGTAACCGGGTTGACGGATTTTCAAAAATCGAAAAAAAAGTTCAAAAAAAAAATTCAAAATTTCAAAAAAAAATTCAAAAAAAAATTCAAAATTTCGAAAAAAAAATTTCCAAAAAAAAGTTTCAAAATTTCCAAAAAAAAGTTTCAAAATTTCCATAAAGTCCTTCAAAATGGTCCAGGGGGCAGTGCTAGGCCACAGTAGCCCCCAGAAAGGCTACGGCAGGGCAGCCGGGCTGGCCAAGCCAGGCAACCGGGCTCTTGTCGGCTTCTAGTAGCATGTACCCTCTACTGATATAGTAACTTATAATGAATAGAAATACAAAGATCGTCTTTCTGAATCATGAAACTATTACAAAAAGTCATAAAATTATTTATATTAAGCAGAATTTGTCAAAAGTATCCCATGCTGCTTATCTGAGCACTTTGTTGTCGTGGCCCTTCAATCTCAAAAAATATTTCACCAGCTAGCGTTCATTCAATTATACATTTATTGACATTATCATTCTACTATACTGTCTGGCAGTCCAGTAGACATTCCCAAGAATGCTTGTTTGTTGTGTAATGACAAAATTGAAACTTATTGCGTCAATGTCACTGCAAAGACAAACAGACAATGACAAAAAATAGACAGTAAAATGACACATAAATCCATTATTTTGGTGTAGCAGCTACAGTGCACATTGTGCTGTCTTTCATTTGTCTATCTTGAATATTTTTTCGGCTTTCAATTCCTAAAAATGAATTCCAGAAAGTGGATTGAAAATTGAAATTGATTACCCGAGTTTCTGACAATTCCGATGATATGAAGAATATTTGGATGGGAGAAAGTGGCCATCGTCTCGACTTCTTTCATAGCCTCGTCAGAATATTCCTTCTTTACTACTTTCACCGCAACTTCTTCTCCATTCAGGTCACCTGTAATCGTTTATATGAAAATTTATTCTAGGCCAATAATGCAGCAATTCAATATGCGATAAAAACGAGGTTGATTGACCTCAAGGTCATATCTTACTGCACCCAGTATCGATTGTATAAGAAATATGATAAAAAGAAGAACCTACGATAAACTTTGAATTTATATTCAGAAAACTCACACGACCCATTCGGTTATTGAGTCATGTAGGCCATGTAGTTAAATGCGAAACTAGCACATCATTTTTGATAAGAAGAAACAGTTTTTATAACCCCGAGGTAAATTGAGAATGTTAAATCATCCTCTTGTATGAAGATCTAGATGTAAATTCACCTGTCTGTAAACATCCAATTTCAAATCTGAATCGCTCTGCAGAAATTTTGAAGATTGTAATTATTATGTCAATAGTATTCACCCCTAATCTTCAAAAACGTCAAAACCAGATCAAATGTTTATTTTTAATCTGAGTGAAACATGAAAAATGCCAATCTAACTGTGGCACTACCGGTAACAAGATTTGCTTATAAAACTTTTTTTTGAACTATTGACTTTTGACTTTGACAATGGTCAAAAACTTAATTTTTTAAAATCTAATTTGACCTTAAAAAACGGTCATTCAAACCGTTCAAGAGATTTTTAAAATATCGACCTGTGATCTTGAAAAATGTCAAAAGCTGCAATCCAAAACTGCTGAACGTTTTACAGAAATATGCCCCCACCCCTCTGACTTAATAAGTTTTTTCCTCATAACTCATGACGATAGCAAAGTCTCATATTTTGTCTACTGACTCTATTGCGGGAATCAGATTCCTTGCTTATATCGTATACCCAATTCCCAAAAATATCATGCATTTTCAGACATAGTTTCAGATCCATCGTCGCTTTATTACTCACTGGACTTCAAACATTGATTAAGAATGCTTGGACGTGCAAAATAATTCATCAGAGACCCATCTCATTCTATACAAAACAGTAATTGAAATCTTAGCCGACTCACTTTTGAAAACTTTTCCAAAACATCCTTGACCTATCTGAGCCATTAGATTAATTTCTTCATGCGAAAACACTCGGATGGATAAATCCAAACAAGTTGTTTCGTATGTCGGGTTGTTAACGAATCGATCGACTGCAAGAAGTCCATTTCCAGCTGAGGGTTCCTTCATTTCCATCTGTAAATTTAAAAGAAAAAAAAACTTTTGTAAGTCAAATGGCACTTTTGAAACGAACTTTTCAAGACGTCTTACATACAGTCAACTTTAGTCTGGTACATTAATGTTATATGGATTAGCTAGTATTATACCAAGACTAAAATTCATTCATGCACTATTTCTATACTGTCCTATCGAGATATTAGGGTTTTCTTGCTTCTGTCAAATTGGCAAACTTGTTTTACCTACACTTTACGGAACTGTCCAACTTTTAAACCTTTCCAACTTACAACCCAATCGATGGCATCCATCGTTTTCAGGAGAATAGTTATTTTTTCTGGCGAGTTTGTATATTTTCTATTTCAGACGGTAGAGATTTATCTTTCCTTTTACCCGGTGGAGAACACATTATGTCTCAAGTGATCTTCAACATATAGACGAGTGTAGCATTAGCATTGCCGTTGAGAATCTCAAAAAAGTAATAGGCTTAAAATTAAGTAATGTAAAAATGGTCTACCTTGGACTTGGATCGGGTTGCTCGCAAAATTCGTTGAAGGGCTTTTCTTTTGACGAAACAGACTATTGTGGTGAGAAGCATTATGGAAATAAAGATACCCAAAAGGGTTGTTATAAGACTTGTGGAGATGACGTATTGGCCCTGTCCACTTGGCACATGTCCATTCTGTACATCGTTAGAATCCGAATCTTTCACAACCTAAACACAATTATAATTCAAAATTGCATTGGTATTCATTCGACCATTATATTTATCCTAATTAAGCGTTTGCTAATAAAATATGATTCAGAAATATTAATAAAAGGAGTGAACTCACATGTACTTGAATCACAGATCGATTGTGGTCCACGGGTGGCCATGGCGCGACACCGTTGTACATTCCTGACGGAATCCCTGTGACTGTTAATCAAGCCACAAGTATGGAACATTATTTATTACATGCTTTCATTTTCTTTGAGGATTTAACCAATTTAAGAGAAAGTTCAGTACGATTTCGCAATTTTGTTTATCGTAAACAATCACAATTCGTAACTCATTAACTTCAAATTTTGATCAGTTCAATGAACATAGCAGCGTTGCAAAATTTTTGAATTCTTTGTCAAACTCTTACATTTTATATCAAAACATTGTTTTAAAAATAAATAGAGCTAAAACAGTAGAAAAGATTGCACGTAGAATCAAGACTATTAATTCTTCGTGCAATCTAAGACATAATTTACATTTACTTTGTACAAAAGTACAAAGTAATGTTGTCATTGAAATATCCTTGTCGTATTGACACCGAGTGACAAATTGGAAATTACTGAAGCAGTATGGAGCTATAGTGTTTGTAATTAAAGTTTAATTGTAAAACTTAAAAGCAATTTTTAATTCCAGTTCTTTGCCTCACACAAAGAGTTGTTTTTGCAACCAAATAGTTTCTCTAACAAAAAGTGCTCAGAATCTAAATGGAACGGTTGAGCATGAATGTCAAAAGTATGTTCTCAATTGAAAGCATACACTGCAACTTCTGAAACTTTTCAAACCAAGTAACATTTCCTGAAAAATCGATTCCATTCTGACATAAATATATACTTACTGATGGATTGAATTGTAACAAAAGATAGATTAAAGACACGCCAAATTTTAAAGAATTCGTTAGTGCTTGCTTTACTTGAAGATATTTTAAGCTAAGATTCTTAATTACAGATTGGAAGTATTTCTAACTACCAACTTGCTTTTTTCAGTCATTAGGCTCATTAGGACTATTTGCTTTGATCAATGTCTTCCAGTCTCAGCATTTTGAAACTACGAGTTAGTTGAAAATAGTTTATATCTTTCTTACTCAACGATCTAAGCTATATCTATGAAGAGCTAAGAAAAATCAGTAAGCTTCTTAATTTTTTGCAAGGGTAATGAATTATTAATGAACGCAGCCCGACATTCTGTGATTGGGAAAAAATTGACGAGATTCTCCTACATGAACTACTGGCCATGATATTTGTATAATCGTTAGACAATGTAGTTTCTAATTATTTTTTTATATAGATTGAATCATTTTGATCTAAATTCATCGATAACTGGTCAAAATCAAAATTCTAATCAACTTTTCATGTAACAGTTTTATCGCGACATCTAAAACCCGTTGTGACAAATGAGTAATTTAAATTGATGTAAATTTGTAAAAAAAAACTGATAGTATTATTATGAATTATTTTTTACGTTGTTTTTGGTGTCAAATCATTTATTGACTAGACACCGGCATGTGTTATGATAGTAAAGATTAAAAACCGTTTTCTAACCTGTTTTTCTTCTGCAAGTCGTCCCTTTTCGTAGAGGTTCATTTCCAAAATGATAACAAATGCAGACATTATCCCCTTTAGAATCTTTAACTCCTAAACAGGCTGAATCTTCAGGACATTTGCTGCATTGATCTGTTGTGAAGAACTCGTGTTCATTTTCCTTTGTGATTTCCTCCGTAAGTATCGAAGCTGTTGAAATATAACAGAAAGAAAAAATAAGATCAAGAATTCAAGTACGGAATATTCAAACTAAAATACTATTCCGTGACGCAAGCTAAACTTTTAGATAACCGTAAAGCTTTAGGGTAAGTCTTTTAGTAGCATACCAAACAAAATAAATCTCAGCCCCAATGAATTCAGATGAGGTGTGGAAACATGGAAAATTCCTTAAGTATAGATCAATTCTAGCAACAAAGTTCAGTTTAAGTTATTTTCTACCGCCTACTGAACAAGTAATTATGTCTGTAATTGCTCCCTTTGTCAACAATCTGATGTTAAAGCCCCGAGACATTCGAGACCAACTCCTGTTTTGTATTACCTAGACTTCATTTCACTCAAAGTTGATGAGATTAATTTCCAAGCTAGTCCACGAGATTATTATATACTCAGTATTTGAATCTGATCTAAAAGTGGGTAGAAGCCACTCAAATGAAAATAGCGACAGACCTCATATCATTGACATTGTAAAATCAACGATGACAAATCCAGACGGAAATTAGCCGGTACGTACGTAGATAGAACGAGTTTCCCTGAATCTACGAAAACTAACACTGGAGGCTGGAGAGCACTTGAAGAAAGTGTCTGTGCACTTTCATTTCATAAAATATTTTGCTTTCTTCGCCTTACACAGTTCAATATAACCTCATAAGATGTAATAGTCATATAATTTCCCACCGTTATTTCAGCTATACGTAAGTCATCAACAAAATAACTTTCTGCACTTAGGTTGGCTATGATAAACATAAGGAAGGTATATTTTGGGGTTAATCCCACCGGAGTGGATTAATGCTTTTACTTAAGCTGTAGTCGTACAGTACGAGAGCAGCTCGATGAAACTGTGTTAATAGCTTTATTGCTACATTATTTCCTGTTTGCTTAAAGTAATTTTGTCAGGACTACAATTGCAGAAACATGTACTTCAATTACATATTTGCTACCTCACCTACAACATATCTACACAGTATCTTAAGGAAATCAATTGATGAAGGAGCTCCAGGAGGCTAATTCTTATTATATTCCATTTGGATTTGACCTGAAATAATCTGGAAGCGACAGCAGAAAGGCCGTATTTTTCTAATTCCTTCCTTTCTGTAGATGTCTAAACATTTTATGTAATTGTTCTGTTAAAGATTTTGGAATATTATGTTTTCAGAGAAACAACATGTTGATTATCAAGCCAACAAGAACACTGTAATTTTATGCAACGAGTTTATTCCAATCTACATGTATTCTGTGCAGTTTAAAGGAAATATACACATCCATCCAATATTAATTGAATACATTAATTCATTACTTGTATGTGCTTTCCAAATAAAACATTCGATTTAATTGCAAATTAGAAACACAAGATATATCTCCAACAACGTGAATTGATTTTCAAGTCCAAATAAAATATTATGGCCGCTTATATCTAATGTATGAAAATCTGGCTATATTCATACTCGTCTGAAATTGAATTTGAAACAGCTAATTGAATTCTAGGCCATTTGAATAAAATTCACTGTCAGTGTGACAGAAACAAGTTTAAAATTTATCAAATTAATTTTTTGACATGCATATAATAATAAAATAAATATGTGATTACCTTTTTTCTTAATGGACGGCATTTTAATGTACTTTTCACTTGTGCACTCAAAAATTTAATAGAAATTAATATACCGAGTTGAAATTTCTAACTTTGTATCGTAAGTTGCACGAATATACTAATTTCTAAATGTTTAATATTTAATTTTACACCAATGACAGTTTTGCAAACAGAATTCGAGAAAACACGCAAAATTTAATTTTGTTCATGTAAAATGTTGTTGATTTCAATCTGATGTCTCAGACAAATTTTCTCTCAATACAATGAAAGTTGACTTGGTGGTGGCTTGTTATTTTCAGCTTTTATAAAATCTCATTCAGTCTTGTTCACAAAAATCACAAAAGGAAGGAATGCTAATGATCAAGCTGGTTTTGTAACAAAATGTTTTTCTCTTGTAATGAGATGCAATTTCCTTTCAATTTTAAGCCCTAATACGCTGTACTTTTTCGGTGGTAAACCCTCTTAAGAAAACTCAAAATCTCTTTAACTATCCACGTAAATTACGACAGGGCTTAAGACAGATTCTCTAAACTCAACTAGAGTATGTTGACATGTAGGAGGATAAGAGGCAACTGGTGGGTATCTCTTCTAGACACTCCGGGTATTTCCAGCAATCTCTTCGGGTTCGGAAATGAGAATCTCGTCAAATGTATGACGACGAGTACATGAAGCCTGAATTGCTTTACACAGCATACGAAAGACCTACAAGCTAAATTCCTATTTGATTCTGATCCATTCGATAATGCCAGATGCAGACAGACGGATAGGCAGATAGGTCGGGCGGCTTTGATTCTGTCAACCGGTGAGTGAGTAAATATTGACAATAAACAGGATAACTTTATAGGAGCATATTATTAAGACAATTTCCTGTCAGGTCTATCAGCCAAGACGGAAGACGAGAGATCATGTTCATAATGTTAGGCGCAATATGGGATGCAGTCTGCAAACAGTCTTTGAAGACCTGAGGTTAAATGGATGCATTTACCATTTCAAGACCATTGTCAGTCTAAATATCTTCTTTTTAAATGCTAAAGAATGTAATAAAACGTGATAATTGTCAAAGATTGCATTTCAGTTTAAACAGTGAGATTTGACGCAAGTTAGAAGTTGTATGTGTATTTAAGAAGATTATTTTTAGCCGGATTTCAATAGATTTACAACACACAAATTGTTAACCGAAGAATAAATCCGTAACGTGCCTTCTGCTTATGAGGAACCATATCCACCGAAAGTGGATCCACGTACCAATGGATTTGTTGAACAGAAGCTTCTGAATGGATTGAAAACAAGATACTTTTAAAGCAAATAAACAAAGCACTTTAGGAAAGACATTTGGTCCTATACAAGTTCAATTGCCACTTATAGTAGAAGTGTACTTAAGATACTAGTACTAAGCTACTTAAGCATAAAAAAATGAGTTTTTACACCAGCAGCAGGACATGTAAAGAATGAGGTGATGAAGGGACTTATGAAACAAAGATAACATAATCCATTTGGACGAAGATTAAACTCAATAGGGGATTAGTACAGCCTAGCTCTCCGGTCTTGCCCCTTTATCTGACTTGTTGTCGAATACATAATAGTTACATATGTTATGAGTGATATTGTCATGATGGGAAAAAACAAGTCAACAACAAATTTAGAGGTCAGCATTAAAAGGAGTACGCACAAAATTGAGTACTTATGACAAGTTCAGTCGGGCACTTTTCAACTTTGTCCAATCTCTACACAGCACACTAAGAGATCGTTTATTTTATTCCTTCACAAGGGATCAGATAAACCCGTTTTTGAGGTTTTATTTCCTGACGAAATCAGTGTTTTGATGATTGGATAAAATAAGTGTTCCAAACTTCCATTCCATTCCAAAGAGCATCTAAAAATATGTATACAATTTATACGTCGATTGAAAATTCAATCCGTCGATCGTTAGCAATAAATTCGCCACGATAATTTTTCACACAAAGAGTTTTAATTTAATACATAAAATATGTTATCAATAAATAAATTTACCTATTTCTTTGAACGCTATAGTCCTTAGCGAACGGCTCCAAAACTTATCCTTTAGTGAAGGGATAAAGATGAAATTGCCCGGCTAAAGTTAATTATATGATGTGGGACAAGCAATTTTTAGGAAATAAGTATAAAATGCGTACTTATACGAAATGTATATAAAATCCATGTTAGCTGCGAAACACTCCCTTGAGTGTATCATGTTTCAGATTTTAGTGATTACCAAAAAGCTAGAAAAGGAAAGCTCTTTATCCATCACTTTAGTACATTTTTGAATATGACATGAACAAAAAATGGGTAGTTTTTCCAATATTTTCTATTTCTTGGAGGTCTTGTCAGTGTCAATATGGCCACATACGTTGATGCTGACGACTAATTCTTTGATGTGTACGGAGTGTAAATCACAATATGTATATAACAAAATTAAAGTTTGAAGTAAAATTATCTATTTAAAATTGTGGTTAACATAGTTAAAGAGTTCCCACAAAACGCCCTGATAATTTTAGATCTCACTTATTATAACTTTAATCATATGGCTTTTCGCCTGTATTACTAATACATTGTTCACAAGCTACTAAATACGTCTTAAATAATAGTACAAAGATTCTGAAATATTTTTCAATAAATTGTTTCAACAGGAAAATGGATATACGTCAATATGAAGTTTATAACGAAGTCCTCAACAACGCCTACTACAAAAGTAACAACTACGTTACCACTTTCTCCGAGAACTTTCAAGATATAGATCTGAGATCTATATCTTGAAAGTTCTCGGGACTATAGGAGATCTAAGATCTCCTATAGTTTCAGTTTCCAGGAGTGTATGATAAACAACTTGCCAATTTTATATAGTTTCGATTGGTTAAATTTGAAGTCTGTCAATAGTTCTTGGTTTCTATTGAATATTATCCGTAAAACAACTCCTTTGATTTATTTTATAAAGAGAAAGGATAATCGGACTTAAAGTAAAATCAAATCTGGAATTTATATCACAATTTCAACGACTCTATGCTTTCAAAAGCTACTTATATTGACTATATTACTTGAAACATTCGCAACAAAGTCAAATCCTTGACAAATTTTACAAAACAAAAAACTCGTATGAAGACCAAAGTTACTGTCCAGCAGATGAAAGCAATAATAAAAATATTTATTTGAATGTATTAGACATATTGTTAGTATGTAATGTGGTAATCCCCGGGTGTTCTCACATTGACTGTCTAATCAAAAGATCTAGATTCCTTCCTGTCCATTGCTTATCAAGCTGTCATAAAAATATAAAAAACGGACATTTTTTTGACACATTATTTTATATTTACACTATAGGTTTTATATATCACCGGAAATTAAAAACCGCAAAGTTACTGAGAAAAAATCAATACTGAAGACGTCATCATTTTTGGACCTTAAATGTCCATCCCAAAAATAACATTCCAAATTCAATGGATAGTTTTAATGACCTACTCTATTTTGTAGTAATTTACTAAATCTTTCACAAACAGATTATCATTCATCTCACTTGTCACTCTAAAGTAGTCTAGAGCATGCGGTTTCATAAATCGTTTGATATGCAGTCAGAAATTATTTACTTTATTGTTGATATTTTTAGGGTAATGGTAATACAACAACTTAATACAAGCGAACATTTCACTCATAGAAATACATTTTACTGTGAAATCTATAACTTTCTTTAGAAATTTCAATTTCTCTTTATAATTACTGCAGTTGTTTCAATTTATCAAGTGCTTGATAATTTTTTAAAAATATAATCTCAGCTTATAATAGTTTCGCATTCTTTTAATTCTTCTTAAACCACAAGTCAAATCAAAAGTAATTAAAACAATCAATAATAACTCAGAATTTAAATCTGTGCCAGCAATTATAATTTTAGAATTAGTTAACTTTTTAAACATAATCTATAAAAAAACAACTTTTGATGTTTATATTATTCTAATCACATCACATTTATTCATACAAGGAATGAAAATACTTATGTAAGAAATAGCTAGCTCAAGTGAATAGATCCCATAGATATTATATTTGCTCAAGTTTCTCACCAAAGCATTAACAACCTGAATTAACCTGATCTGTTCATGAATGATGTTATACAACTACGTCTGTATTACAAGATGGTGGTGTAATAAGTCAATTGGACATCATTATGAACGTCCCCTCGCAGGATGATTTGGACTTAACCTTGTCGAATACATAAACCTGTTAAGATAGTTAAAGCTTTGCATTTCTCTTCGGTATTTCGCAATTATTTTGTGTATATTTGGCGTTTATAGACAAAAAGAAAATGCTTAAATGCTCTGACGGAAATAAATATCGAGTTACAACTAATCCACATCTGCATAATCAGTTCAGTCTGTCTCTTTTTATTAAATCGTAATTGTAACTGAAGTGGAAAATTATACAAGGTACGAAAAGAAGTTCGAGAAAAATTGTCATACACATAAAAAGACAAGACAGAAGTCACTTTTTGGAATAAAGACATAGTGATGGATAAAATAAAAACTTACAAATATAGTCTAATTAAAATTAAGAATTCAAATTACTGGTGAGATTACTTGGCTACACAGTAGAATCGGTAACGAGGAAAGCATTAGTACGGATCAATTCATAAAATGTATTAAAAGTCAGTCTCATAGAGACAAACTTGTCTTGACATTTGATATTCTAGACTGACTGTTATATAAGCTCTTCCTCTCAATCGTGTAATCCAAAACGAACATGTCATTATTAATTCCATTGCTGCGTGTATATTCATGTACTGTAATACGAAAGGATTGAAAGTATTATCTAAAACATTTGAGGGTTACTCTAGCCTATGCATATTATTTTGACCGTGTTCCGGCTACATATCTTTGCACACCTATCTTGGTATTAATCTTATGTAATATGAAGTGGGAAACCTTTTGTGGCTGTGGAAGCAGAATGACTTTTTTTTTTACAATTTAATACTAAACTCTTGAACACGAACAGGTTTTTTGTCTGATTTCAGTCAGAAGCTGAGAATGTCCTTGGTCTCGACAGATCCTCGTGGGCTAAAATATTTTATTAAAAGTACATAGACCAGCTACAATAGATAATTAATGTAGGATAAAAACATATTTTATTACTCCAATTTCCTTCACCAAATTTGAGGAATAAGTCTAATTAGTTTAATTAAGCCCTCGGGTAGAATTACATTTTATATTTAGTCTGAGGAGTCAAGATCATGGACTCACTTTCGGAATCAGGGTTTCACGACTATACTTCGACACCGGGGAAAATTCGCCTATTTTTGACAAGGTGACAGGTTTGCTTTTTATTCCTGATTGACTCATACTAATTATTTAAAAATAACAATGCTAATTAATATTTGTTTTGATATGAAATCAGAATTAATTGGAAACTCGCAGCCACTGCCATTTTAGTCGCGACTTTTGTAATTTTACATCTTCTTTCTGGTAAGTTGCCAAGCTTCTTCCCTGAAAAGGTTTGTAATTACGGTAATTCATAGCTATTAATAATATTAACTGTTTTAACAAATTCACAGCAAATTCCGACAATGGGGATGAGCCACAAGGAAATCTACAAACAAGTGCTCCAAATTCATTACGTCTTCAATCGGTATCACCTCCAGAATCGAAAATACCCTTATCAGAATTCCGTTTCGAGGGACCGGATTCCTCAGACGAAAGTACTTTGACAACCTTTACAGGGTACGATGAGATCAAGACGAGAGACAAAGAAACCCTGACTTCAATAACCCTTCGAAATGCTCATGTCGATGCACCATCTTTATCCCAAGCGTTAGAAAGCTTTACAAACCTGGAAAAAATTTCTTTGGAAAATATTTGGCTAACAGACAATTTCACTCGGGTGTTTTTACCAAAGCTATCTCATTTCACTTATATTCAGAACCGAGGGGACACAAGAGATTCATATAAATCTCCAAATTCTTTGAAAAACACTCTATTTTTTGACAAAGTTCTAGGCTCTGCTTGGGAAGTTGAAAAAGACCTCTTGAACCTCGGTGTAGTAATTAAAATTAGTAAAGCAGGAACAAATTTAATTAACGTGAACAGACCAACAGGAGAAATATATTTGAATGTCAAGTATTGTCAAAATTTGTTGCAAACTGTTCAATGGCCATTCTCAACACTGAGTTTAATAACCTGTAATGTCACAGAGGATATTGTTCATCTAATGCCCAAAAACTTGAAATATATTAACATGCGAAATACAATTCCGTCTACGAATGCTTTGACTCAGATTTTAAAACGACAAAGCCAACTTGTAGAATTTTATGGGTGGTTCAATTTTTATTGTGACTGGCCTGGTTATGAAGTTTATTTAAATATAGCCGAACTTCCCAAATCTACTAGAACTGTGGGAATAAATAATCTTGATATTACATCGAACCCAGGCTTTAAATCGCCAATTACAGATTTCTCTGTTGGAGATTTCGTTAGTAGAGAAATCGTTACCGATTTCCATAAGATTTTTGTAAACATAAAACGGGTTGGACTTTTTAATATTTCAACCTCCTCAGCATATCCTCTTTTAGAAAATGTTTTAAAAACCAAGGCTGAGTCCATAGTTGTGGTCAACTTTGACGGAATTGATATTGAGAATATTCCAGCAACTTCTGAAGATGAAGAATACTCGATTTTGACGGAGGTGAGACCAACTGTACTAGGAGTTGAGTCATTTTTAGGAAAATTAGGGCTTGGCAGAAATGAGTCGGATATTTTGATTGAGATGAAGGCAGGAATTTATTCAGGCCGAGCGTTATCTGAGTTGGAAAGAAATAATTTTCGTTACAAGGGATTAGGATTTGATAAAATGGACAGTTTAGAAGATTATCTTCTTTGGGACGCACTCATCTTGCCGAACAAGTAGTCCAATTAAATGTGAATAACACTGCCGGTTAACTATTTGTGTTCGTACACTATTCACTTACTTATGTTAATTATACTGTGGTAGCCATAATTATTCCATTTGTAGTTATGCTCATGAATCCTGCCAAATAAATGTGTTTCATTTGATTAAAAAATACTTATCACTAGATTGATTTTATTACATTTAAATATCGTACAAAGACTTTTGCATTTTACAGGTATTACATGAACAATTTATGGCTCCCATTGGTCTGAAAAAAGAGGCTTTTGACATCTTGAATCAATAAATATTTGGATTACATATGCATGATTAAGAAATGAAACCCGCCCGATGATAGTTGGAAACCTGTTAATGTGTTGCTAATAGGACAACTCATCTTGTAAATGTAAATTTGTCAAATTAAACTTGCATAATTTTTTTTGCTATTATATAAATTTAGTTCGATATTATCATTAAAATAATATGATAATGGTGAAGCCAAAGAAAGATTTGCATGCCTTTTGATCCTTCAAAATTCCATAATTATGTTATTATATTTTGGAATTTAAAACCAAACCTAAATTTACTAACTGAAAACTCATTATTAGCATATCTACTACGGAGTACATAGCAACTTCAAAGTTAAACCATTGCCAAATAGTCGTACGAGCACGTTGTTAAACCTGTGTTGCTTTTAAAAATAACTATACTTAGTATTTACCAAAAGAAAAAACTCATAGTTGATCAAACGATGTGCAAACTTGGAACAAATTAATTTGTTAACACTTGATAAAAAGACTTTTGACTCAAATTTATTGGATAAAAATCCAAGAAACGATTTCATTATGAATGCAGTGCTATAATTAAAAACCTATGAATTATCTGTAATAAGTTGTAAACTTCTGTTGCATATTGATGAGAACACTCATAAATTTGCTCGTACGCAATACGGAAAATCTAAGATGTCTTCAATTATGATTTTAATCTTTTCATGTACTTTACAGATTTCATAATTGGTAGAATTGTATTTGAATGTGAGTAATTGCACAACACTCTGAAGTTTAACAAGGATTTAATTATTGCGAAAGAAATTATAATGTACTAATATATTCTATAGTACTATTTTCATATGAAATTTTGATAAACTATTCAATACTTGTTCCCTGAATCTAAGATTATAAATAACTTGAAACATTAGGTCAGTTCGGTATGAATTTATTGATTTTTTCCACCCATAAAACATGCGTTAGAAATAAAATGAACCTGAAACCGTTTCAGATTTGGCAGCTTTATCGTAGTAGAACACATTATGACATTGACATATGTACATATTTGTTAAAATAAAAAATGCAAACTAATGGCAGTTTAGATAAAAATTCTCCAACCTATTGAATGGTAGTACATGGCTTATTTCAATAAGAACCAAAGCCTTTCTCGAACCGGACTGTCTTCTGGTAGTTCAAAAATCCACTTCCGCAAAGTAGTGAGTACCACACTAAGAAGTATCAGCAAGGCCCCAATGACACTATAATAATATAGAAATCAAACTCTATTCATTGTAAATTTATATATTACTAATTACTATTCGCTTCAATTCAGATCCAAACCTAAAACTATCTGGGATTTCAGCAAGAAAAACAATTTGCCAGATGAACGTAAAAATGACCTCGGAAGTCCGTATCAAAGCTATGGGACCAGCATCTTCATATTTCAGGGCCATAGTAAACATACTCTGGCCAAGGAACGCTAATAGTCCCAAAGCAATTGCAAGTGCCCAATGCTCTGTACTTTCTGGAACTTCAAGAACTCCAGCGATAAGTGCGAAAATCAGACATTCAATAACGCTGTAAAATCCATAGAAAAATGTCACCACGGCATAGTGAACTGGTTTCAGCCATCGAAGAGCAACGTAGGTAAATGTTGCAAATGTCATGCATCCTAAGGCAAGGGCAATGCCAATCTATTTAATCACAAAATTACAATGTATTCATTTCCTGAGGCTTTGAGTATTAAACTGGAAAATTGTTTGTTTGTATTTAGCCTTAGAACTTTTATTTAACCAACCAAGTTTTGAGGATCGAATCCTTGAGACCCAGAAAGAAAAGGGGGCCTTGCAATAACTCCAATTCCAAGAAGAGTTATCAATGCCACGACAATTGTCGTTATTCCAATCTTCTCTCCGAGAACAATATATGCCAGAATTGAGACAAAGACAGGTGTTGTAAATGAGATCACGGTCACATCTCCTATTATAAAAAATATATGGTTAGTTAGGGTTAAATTAATGTCCATAACCGAGTAAATGTAACATGCAAATTAATTTGCCTATTTCGATGAAGTTCAGAGCATAAAACTGGAAAATTACTGCTGTACAACCACAGAATGCCCGCACCTGGAATTATAAGACAAACTTAATAGTTATAATTGCTAAACATGTAAATCCATTATTTCATTTTTCAACAAACTCCTACTAAACTAATTTCTGAAAGCATACATATATACTTTACTTGCAACTCTAGAAATTTTTGATTGCATATTTTGCTCAATTTGAAACTTCGACACATTTGATTCTACATTCTATGAATAGAAAGCGTGTTTCAAAAGTTTTCCAAAGGATTTTGAGTTCATTTTTTCTGAACCAAAATTAGAAAACAAGATTTTAAATGTAAAATGTTACATTTCTCAATACTAGTATAGTAAAAAGTCTTTCCCTTTAGCTCAAATAGTCTCAATAATAATTATCACATCCGTAGAAAAGTTTGGACAAGTTGAACACAATACCATGTAACTTTCGCAATTCATCCCATTAAAAATGTTGCTAGAAAGACATGAACTTACAAACAGGACGAGGAACGTCTTAAGCTTGTCAGACTTCAAAATGGGATGAATAGTTTCGAAAACATCTTCTTTCTTTCCAAACTTTGCCCAACACAAAATAGGTATAGATGGGAGCAAAATTCCCTGAAATCTCCACATAGCTTCATTAAACGGATGATATTGAATCAACACTTTTGCAATAAGTGTTGTCAATGAAAGAAGGAAACTTGCGGAAATTGCCAACAAAATTCCAATATATCGCTGCCATCCTTTGCTAGCTTTACGTCCTTCACTTAATTTTATTTTCTGAGATATAAGCTCTTTATTTCCACCAACTTGGTATTCAGCATGATCCGGATTCGTAATATTGTTCAAGTAATTGTACGATGGTCGTATTGGAGGAAATAACAGCGGTGTATTTTCTGTGCTGTCTCCGTCAAATTCATTGTCTACCGTCATGTTTGACAAACTATGGAAATATTAATTAAAATTTGACAATATGAAAGACTATTCACTAATTCCTGAGAATCTAAGAGACAAAAAAGCAATTCAGGGAAACGGCAAAACCTTTCACGAAATTATTCTGCTTTCTCCATGTAGTTTCTAACAGTTTAACTAAAATTCTATTAGCCACTAGGTACATGCATATATGAATGAAACCCTGGACTCTGGACAATGCAGATACTAAATGAATACAAAAAAGTCGAGCTAAATAAAATGACCATATGAAATAGAGTCTAGCATGCATGCTTAAGCCTAGCCCGGAACACATTTTCTATGAATCTGTATGTGTTTGGATGGACAAGTTCTATAAAAATGTAAGGGGGCTTGGATAAATTATAATCATTTTACTTATATGATGCCCAAGAGTTTTTACAGTGTACATATATTGCATAATTTCAGGTAAGTTGGACACGCATACAGCATACCATACCTTCGTGATCGTGGTAATAAAACTTCACTAATAAAAAAAATGTAGATTCATGAGAATGTGAAATGTCCTAACGTACTGATAATATTGAAACTTGAATATTTAAAAGTGTTACATGAAATTAACAAATAAAATCTCTGAAGCGACTTGTCGAAACCCGGTGGCCTTCACAAATATAAACCAAAAGGAACTGGAAAAGGGGAGTGGTGTAAAGCTAAATGGTATCCGTCTTTTTGCACAACGTGGTTGACAAGATTGATTTTAGAAATCCTTTTTGTCAAAGATAATGGTAGCAAAATCGGGTTTTCCAATACAATTCATAATTAAATATATCATGGATGCCAATTGAAAAAAACATTGAATCGTAATTTTTTACTATGAAAATAAATAAATATTGAATAAACCATTTTGAATCTATTTGCTCTAAAACTTAATTTTTACATCAATTTTCAATAAGTGATCAATTACAAAATATGCACTTAACTCTTATACTTCTTCATTTCAAGCAAAACCGTTGTATAATTTATTTTAATGAATCATGCAAAGTGATGTAGGTAATTAAAATTTATCTACAAGAAACCTTTTAAGTTTCAATCACCAACTGGCAGACTAACTTCAAGAACCAGTCATCAACATATTATTCATGGACACATTCTTGTGTCCATGAATGCTGGGTACCTATATAAACAGCTTAGACGCTCACACGCACATTTTTTATTCCTGTTTTTTGTCATCACAAGAACTAGTAAATATGAAACTGCAAGCAGATTTTATTCTGTAGTATTTATATTATATGTTTCATGCCGATTGCCTGAGATAATAGGATTCTAGTATTAGATTCTGCATGAACGACCCCTTGATTATTGCAAGTGATGGAATGATGAAATCCACTTTCATATTATATTTACGTAGGGTCAACGTGAACAAAAGTCATTAACGATGAATGAACACAGAAGATTAGAAACATAGTGCATGTACTGCAAATATTCTTTAATAAATTTATGGCATTTTCATGTTTTCACGGTCTGCAGTAAATTGACTTTATCCTATGAGACATGAACGTTCGATTGGCATTTCGACATGCGAGACATATGACAGGTGTCGAAATCGATGTCCCTGACAGAACTCAGGAGCAATACGATATGAGCAATAAGTTGTAAACATGGATTTACATAACAATTTATAACACAAAAAAAATCTCTCTTGTCTATCTATCAAAAACTTTTAAAACACCTTTTACTTTTGTTTTACAGTCCAGTATAAACTGACATTGGCATGATTATAATTGACAGCCATATTTATCAATTCGAAGCAATCAGCAACTAATATAAATATTTTATTTGATAACTTTGCTAACCAAAAACTATTTGATTTTACAGCTTTCGCAGTTGATGTTTTCTAAAATTCAACCTGTCATGAAAATCTGCACAAACGAACAATCGTAACTACATTCCAATTAACAATCTTAGAGAAAAGAAAAGTTTGCAATTCGACAAACTGTGACCTTGAAGAAAGTATCAGATAATGAAATCACAAAAATTGTATAAAGACGACACGCAATATAGGATTTCTAGAGCTTCACTTTTTACTTCATTTCATTTTAGAGTGTTGATTGAAGGATTTTTGGTAATTTAATATGAAGTACAATACAAAATGCTTGACTGGCTGGGTATTTGTCACCTTACATCGTATCAATCTGAAGATATCTATACTTTTCCATCTATTTGGTGTATGCAAAGTTTTTAAAGACACTGTTATTTGTGGCTATAAGATACCAGACGACAACTCTTACATGATCAAATTCTAGTATTTAAAACAACCACATATTCATATAACAGCTCATGGATCCCAGGACGACTTGAAGCTTTAATTTCTAATATCAGGAATAAGAATAAAGATAAACTATAC
Organism: Vertagopus arboreus; assembly: GCA_034698485.1. NCBI lineage: Eukaryota > Metazoa > Arthropoda > Collembola > Entomobryomorpha > Isotomidae > Vertagopus > Vertagopus arboreus. The sequence goes on along the minus strand of JAQGBQ010000276.1, from coordinate 8,819 downwards.
TGCTAAAAAGTCAAGAAATATAAAGCTTCATGATGAATTATAAATACCTAGTATATAAAGTATAAGCTCGTATCGAAGCATCAAAATCGTAACTAGGAATTAATGTCCCCACTAATCTAACATTCTTAGATACAGGCAGGTGGTTCTTATTAGATATCCCTCTATTCTTCTATTGATATATGTAGCCAGTATCTCCAACTTATAAGTTACGCAAGCCATCCAAACGCATGAAAAGAAGGCTTACAGAAGAACTTGTCTACAAACTAGAATTATAATACAATACACTGCTGATTTTTTTTAATACAAAGACTGTTTCTATCCCATGCTGGTCAATAATACTTTTGAGTATATCTAATATCTCTGGAATAATAATATTACTGGCATAAAGCTACCTTGATATCTCCTTACGTTTTAATTTCTCTCTCCCGTTATTCAATATTATGAAATAGGAGAGACACATCAAGGAAATTCAGAAGAGGGTTAAAGACAGAAAAGAAGTATTGTATTTAATTTTAGCTGGAAAAAAGCTCTACAAAAATGGTTTCCGGCTCAAGTTCACAATTTCACGATCATTCCACATGGTGGGGAAAAGTTTCCATGTACTTGAATAGGTAAGAATTTAACTTGTCTTTCTGTAATCTCATATCAGGATGATGTAAACTTCGGAACTGAAACTCAATAGTTTTCTTTCCTTTGGGTTCTCATATCTCTAATCTTTTACCAATTATTATTGTCTTTTCAGATTAAATTGGAAATATGTCCCTGCAGCCATGTTAATGGTCGGGCTTGCAACTGTGGGGCTGCTCGTTGGTATGTCTCTAGGTTTATTGTTATATTTTTATCACAATTCTGAAAATACTATAACTTAACACAAAAAAAATATTCTGTAGCGTCTTCAAGTACTGAGCTGGATGATCTTGACGCACAAGCTGGAACAACAACAACGTCTACCCTGAATCCCATTTCACAGAAGCTATTCCTTTCTCCAACTTCAACATCAACGGAGCCGGAAGGAATTCTTCGAAAATCCACTTCATTCAAGCCTAATGCTTGGAATCCCAATAAGGCCTCCCTACCAGGAACTTTCGAAAGTGAAGGCTGTGAAAATGGTCTCATGGTATTTGAAGGATTCGGTGAAGTACAAAAGGAGTCAATAAAGTCTTTAAAGCTTCGAGATTTAATTATTGATGCCTCTACCTTAACAAATGCTCTTGATGGCTGGTCAAACCTGGAAACAATTACAATTGAAAACGCTTGGGTGAACGGGGACTTTGGGAGAGTGTATTTACCAAGATTGACAAAGTTCATCTACCACCAATTCCACAATGACAAGACAGATACATATAAAGTTCAGGATAAATTAAAGTCTATTCTGTTCTTTGACAAAGTTCAGAACCAAACTTGGGACCTTGACAAAGACATTTTGAATCTCAATGTAACTATTCAAGTTAGTATAGGGGGAACAAAAATATTAGATATCGAGCCGAACTTTGGCGAAGTTCTTATCAATACCCATTATTGTGAAGATATTTTAAAAAACATGAATGGAGTTTTTCCCCTGTCGACTTTATCTTTGCATTGGTGCCCTATAACAAAAGCTTCTATAAACAGAATTCCCACAGATTTAAAATATCTTCAGTTAAATAATGTCATTCTAAATAATACCGAGCTTTCCAAAGTTGTAAGATCTCAAACTGCTCTCACAGAGTTCCATGCGTTCTTGAGATTCCATTGCGATTGGCCGGGCTATGAAATTTTCCTTAACGTTTCTGAACTTCCTAATACAACGGAGACAGTTTCTGTCACAAATCTAGACATCTCCTTTTCTCCCGGTCTAATTTCACCTATTAAGAGCTTGTCACTTGGAAATTACGTAACTCCAAAAGTAGTTCAACAGTTTGATAAAATTTTTGGAAATCTTAAATCTATATCCCTTTTTAACTTAACTGCATCCTCTGTCTATCCTCTGTTAGAGAAAGTATTTAAAACCAAGGCCGAATGGATTTTGGTATCCAATTTAACCCGAATAACTGGAAATAGTAAAGAAGCAGCTGTTCCACTAGTAAACAATCTTGAACAATTTCTTTTAGAAGCAAATGTTCCCAAATTAGCCAAGAATTTCTTAGTTGAATTAAAAAACGGTACTTATATAGGAAGGTGCATTACGGATTTCGAAAATAACTACTACCGATATACAAGACTAGCCTTTAATAAACTTGACACATACGAAGATTATATGGTTTGGGATGCTATCCCTAAATGAGCTTTATAATGTACTTGAAAAATTTCCAGCTTTCACCAAAGTACCAAATGTGATTCGTTATAAAAACCCCAATAAAGAAATCGATTTTAATCGATCTAATGACTTCCAATAAATTGAAAATGAAAGTGTTCTCATTAGTTCAGTGACCAGTGATTTTCGGAACTGTTTAAACAATTATTATAAAAAATATGTGGTACTTTATAATTACGTTTGCTAAACTTTAATCACTGTCGTCTTCTATCTAATAAATCATTACATTGCTGAACAATTTGATGTAACTTTAAGAACTCCATCCTTGATATAAAATTTATGAAGAAAATTATTCTAGAATTGTCTGAAAAATACTGAAATCCATGGATAATTCGTTAGTTTGGCTGCAAGTTTCTATCAAAAGCGCAGTATAATCGCTTTGACAAATTTACAAGTCTTTTTAATTTTTCCATTGCCAGCTGCAGTAACAATTGACAAATAAAGTAATAGACGAGTTACTTGTTTTTGTCATACTTAATTTTTTTTAGTTTATTCAATTTTTGCCAATTATTCTATATACAATTACAATGCACACTCGACGACAAAAATTCATATTTTTACAATCGATAGTGTATTATCCTACATAAATCCGCATTATAATAGTCAATGAAATCTCCAGTTGCAAAAAAGAAATACATTTTTTAGCAAAATGTCAAGTCATTACATCGTGTTTAAAAGACGATTTTTCATAACAATTGATAAAAGTAGTCTTAATTAAAAATGTAAAGAAAAGACAAATCATACTGTAACTTTTGATATCAGTACTTCAATGAGCACATTCCAATTTAGATTAAATGTTTGAAAAACTTCCCGATGGAACTTCATTGCTCCACACTCACTCTATACTTCAACGAAATTCGATTCCTATTAGGACTGAACTGTAGGTCATTTGGATCCCAAAATTTTCAAATAACCAACCCACTCTCTATTTTATACGCAGATCAAAAAATTACAGTCCACAAATTTCAGTTACATCGATTACCGACTCACTAATACACAAGGTGATCACATATTTTGGGGACACTTTTCAAAACGCAGCCTTAATTTTATTTTATGTCGAAAAATCTTGAAATTTTGTACAATGGCTCAGCAACCATATTTTCATCACGGTGCCGAACATTTTTTGAAAATCTTCAAAACTGCCAATGTACGACTTTTCTGAAAAATATTTATCCAAAATAAAGTTTCCAAAATCCTTAAAACTCTAAAATCGGTAATAAATGCAGAATCTATTAGAAACCTTACTAAAACATTTCACTTGACCTAATATGTTGATAGATCATTTGATCTTAGTTTCGTTTTTAGATTTTTAAATTTTTAAAAATATACACTGCTAACCTTTTAAGTTCTAGTGTTTTTCAGCTTAATTTTAATGCAACTTTAAAAATGTATTACTCATAAATGGGCAAACATCCAACCGATCTGTAAAATGGAGGTTGTTTACACTAATTGCAAGCATTTTTTGAGCATTTCAGATCGCAAAACTGTTTGCCCCCCTGAGAGTGGTGCGCGGTCGCGTTTGTCGCAAATTTTCACCGATTATTGGCTATAACTTGGGTCCTGGTGAATATTTTGACCTAATGCTTTTTGTGTATACTCTACTCTTTGGGTACTATCGACTGCCTATATTGTTTAAGGCGCTTCTATCTCCCAAAAAGTTTACCCCTCAGGGGAGGTGTGGGGGCATAAAAGGTCAAAAATTCCATTTTTGGCCTCATAGTGAATCATTTTATGAGAAAATAAAATTTCAAACAGTAAACGGGAATTTTGGCACGAATTTACTTAACATGGAAACATAGTGGCGACAGCCCCCAATTTTCCCCGTTGGTAGGTTGTCATAAAAAATAAGTCCCAGATCAACTTACAATGGAGGGTACTTAAGTGATAAACGAGATATTGCATGTAAAAAGTATATATAGACTAATCCAACTATGCTGATTTCGAATATGACATTTTTAACTCTGCCAAATTGGTCCTTTTTTTATGAAGGTTTTTGAAATTCAAAAATTGCATGAAAAACGGGCGAGCGTTCGTTGAGAAAATGGATAGCGCTCGAACAGAAAACTGAAGAAAACTTTCTCCCTCACCCGTTTTCAATCTTACAGCCTTCGCTATCGCTTTAACATGAAAAACTAAATCTAATTTTCAAAAGATTTATACAAAAATTTGGATTACTTTTTTTCTAAACTATTTTATGTAGTCCAGAGCAGAATTGCAATTCAAAAATTATGAACTTCTCAAATTGTTTTATTTTCAAAAAAAATCTAGTTCTTGTAGCTTCTTTCTTGGATTTATTTGTGCCAAATCCTTAAAAACCGTATGATATAAACCTGAAAGCTTTAATTTTGTCTTTTATAACAAACACTACTCATTATTTGTTTGTCATCTTTGGGTACACTTACAAAGTAGACCAAAGTTTAGAATGTTTATAGAAATTGTTTTTCATATAAAAAACCATTAAAAAATACACACAGATTGTTGGAAAACAGGTTAACGGTTATAATTTACTATTTCGCCTGTTAAAATATTATCAAAAGAACAGGGCTGGGCAAAATATATACAGTATTTTCACTACTTCAGTCTGAAAGTATTTTGTATTTTGTCGATTTATCCAAAAGTGTTTTGTATTTGGAAGTCCATGTATTTTCCTCAGCCCTGCAAAATAATCGGCCAAAAATCAATCTCTTCTAAACCGTTTTCGTCTTCGGAAATCATAAGAGAAATCCAAAGTGAAGGCTGTAGGATGGAAAGCGGGTAAGGGAGAAAGTCTTCTTCAGTTTTCTGTTCGAGCGCTATCCGTTTTCTCTCAAAACGTTTGCCCGTCTTCATGCAACTTTTGAATTTCAATCCTTCATAAAAAATAGTAGGACTAATTTGGCAGAGCTAAAAATGTCATATTAATAATCAGCATAGTTGAATTAGTCTTATTATACTATTTACATTCAATGGGTGATATGATTAAAAACCGAGAAACTCTTTTCTCGGCAAATTTCGGAGAAAAGGTCGTTTCCATATGAATAAAAAATCGAGCATTTCTCTTTTCTCGGGGAAAATAAAATCGAGAAAAGCTTTTCCCAAAATTGCATGACCTTTTCATTTTCCACCGGCAAATGCCGTTTTTGGTATGAATAAAACCATAGCAAATGCTTTTCTCGGGAGGCAAATGCCTAAATTTTCCGACTAGCTCAACCCCTCCTCGGAAGTTCAGAAAATTAGTTTTATTTTAAAATTGCTGTACTAATTCACAGAATTTTCACCTTTACTCTCATTTTAATATAAAATATCAACATTAGTCACGAGACAAACTTTTTAAATCAATTAAAAATCTATCAACAAATTTTAAAATGCACTCGTACTATGAGAAGCTGTATGAAAAAAATCATGCAATTTCCTATTTTCTTTATGTTAAAACAAACAAATCCTCTCATGCCAGTTTGAATTAGTACTGTATTATGAAGCTAATTAACTATTCTATAAACTGCATTAATTGCATTTAGCAATACTTACTACCGAAAAGTATTAAACATCAAACAAGTGACAAATTTATTCCTTCAAATCATTTAATTAAAAGCTAGTCAGTACCGTAATTACCTTTGGTAATACGAGATATACAGAGGGTTATGCGGCCTATAAAGGACACTTTTATTTATTGATTTAAAATGTCAGTTTTCTTCGATGAATTTTTTTCGACTGCTCAATGTGTTCTTCATTAGTTTGGTTAACAAGCCTTAGTCTTCTTTTCCAAAAATTGTACACTTTTTGTATGTTTTCAGTGGTTATTCTGTTCCAATTCTCTTATAAAAGTTTCCAGACTCCTTAAATTGTGGTTTTTTTGAAGATTAATCTTTTTTTTTGCACCTTATAAATTGGTAAAAATTCATGAAATTTATGTCAGCAATCTTCACGGGTATCTCTTTGTTGGATATGATTTTTATTTCGAGTCTGACTTTCAAATTTTTGACACACTGGGCCGTTTTTGGAACATCGGGAAAATTTTGGCTTCGTGATGAAAAACACCTTGTAAAGCTCGTTAAAATAAGTTAGATTTCCAATTTTGTCTTAAAACCCCTTGTAAATACTATGTTCTAAGTGTTTTTTGAGTTTTTGAGAATTTGGATAAGTGGCAGGGTTCCACGGCCCGTTTAGGTACCTACCACCATGAACTTCTCACTAAACTTTTCATGCTTGGAATGGTATATTCAGGGTCAAAATTTTCTGGGTTAAATAACAAATTATTTTTGTCCCTTTGCATTTTTCGTAGAAAAATTATTCTTATAGAACGATCGGAAGAAATATTGGTGTTGGGACCTGTGAATCGCTTTTTATAGAGTCCAATGCTTATTTAATTTAACATAGGTTTCAAATGGGGCTTTAAGAATTTTGAATATTTCAGGATCAAAAAAGTTATAAAAACTACTCCAAGCAGCTATGAAGGGCCCGTTCTTAACACTTTAAATTGCTTAATAATAAATATACTCGCTGCCTAAAAATAAAGCTTTTAACAATGAGTAGTTTTGCTAAATTAAGCCGACTAATTTTCCATAGTAACCCCTCTTGGGTCAGCCCCCACGGGTCAACCCATGGACCGATTTGACCCATCTTCGAACTTAGCCTCAGTTTTAAGTCAAAGATCTAGTGTGTAAAATTTGAAGGCGATGGGTCAACTTTTTCGGCCGTAATCGGTGTGACAGACGGACGGAACGACGGTCAGACAACGGTAACCATATAAGCCGTAAAGAACGGGCTAAAAATTGCCTTTTGATGATTTCTGATACGCTTGACTTTCATACTCATAGTAGTGTTTGAATTTTTGGAATCGGAGTGTTATAGCGTCTCCAAGTTCATTTTGAAAGTGACAAATCTCTGGTATAGTAATTTTTGAGACCTCAACTTCGGGATTTTTTTTCTTAGGTCTTTTCTTAACTATTTAAAAAATTCAAATTGCGATGCGATAACACACGTCTAGAGAATACACAACAAAAAATTCGGCCTTCTAAAGGTACAAATGCGCGCGTTAGGACAATTTGTTACTGTCCTTTATAAGCCGCATGACCCTCTGTAATACAAGAGAAATGTTTAGGGTCAAATAAAAAAAACACAATTGTAAACTTTAAAATCAAATTTTTTGTCCAAAAAACGGGATCTTTTTCAAAAAAATTTGGTATAATTTAGTACTTTGCAGGGGTGGGCAAAATACATTCGCAAAATACAAAATACTATTTTGTATTTAGACCGCTTCAGTCTGAAAGTATTTTGTATTTTGTCAAATCATCCCAAAGTATTTTGCATTTTGCCGATTTTGGAAAAGTATTTTGTATTTCGTATTTTGAGGTTTAGCTGAAAGTATACAAGTAAGTAAAGTAATTTTGTATTTTTTTATACAGGTCATTCAAATTCTCGAAAGCAATAAATTCCACAAATTAATTACGAAAGGTTTGGTATATTAAAAATTGAAATTGAAGAATTTTCAAAAAAAAATCTTAAACTTCGCTGTTCATTTTTCGAGAATTTAGGGCAATGAAATTTCAATACTCTCATAAAGGTTGGCAAGTAAAATTTCAAGTGAAAAAAGAAAATCAAAATTCTGTAAATTTTAACAATTGAAAAAAATGAAAATAATAGTAAAATATTGCGAATTTGTCATTGCAAAATATAGAGTAAATTTTATTTATTGAGATAAGACTAGATTTTATAAGATTCAAAAAATGCAGCCAAACTTGGGTATATTGTGAGAGTGGAGATTCTTAGAGATTCTTATGAATAAAAATATTCAAAGTAATGTATCGAGTTGTTATTAAGTTAAAGCAATGTGGAGAGATACGGAGGAGTTATGGAAGCGATACGGAAGAAATATGGAGCTAGCGTTGAGATATAGGAAAAGGACTGCCGAGTGACGAGAACAGTCGGTTGGGTGAGAAGGAATGGACAAGTTGACAAATATGGAAAGTGATAAAATAAATAAACTTAGGATAAAAACAAATTCAAAATCAATTAACGCGAATCGTTCGAAAATCCATCACTGATTTATTATTTTTAGTCATAACTACGAAATCATACTCGGCTGTTTAGGAAACCCGGATCACACTCTTTCTACACAACGCAGGGAAATAATTAATTAAGAAAGTCGACATTGAATAAAGCATGATCCCGTGAATACCGAGAATACACTCTTTCAAACCGGGTTACACTGTTTCAGTATTTTTTACTATCTTTTCCGTTTTTAAAAAAATTTCATATAAAATTGAAGGAAGATTGCAAATTCTGCTTTTCATTTTTCACTTGACATTTCAATTGCCAAATCTGAAAAATTAATTCGACACATGTTTTAAACAACTTAATGTTGCGTTGTTATAGTGAATTTTTACACTTTAATAATTATTTAAAAATTAAAACAGAAAAGATAAAATTGCACGAGAAAAGGTCAAATTGCACGAGATTTGCTTTCCGTTAAAAGCAAAAGGTTATTCATACAGAATGGAGCAAATGCTTTTCTCGATTCGCTTTTCTCCGAGAGAAAGCTTTTCTC